>WBNQ01061134.1:2589-55931 GCA_013401375.1 Spizella passerina
TTATTGTTATTGTTATTGTTATTGTTATTGTTATTGTTATTGTTATTATTATCATCTGAGTGCCAAAATTCAAGAGAAAGAAAGAGTTTCTTGTTATTTAAAAACCAGCCCAAAGCAAGCTGCACTTCCCCTGCAGTTTGAGGGATGATGTCACAGCAGCAGATCTCTCTGCCCCAGCAATTTGAATATTTGTTCTATAAATAACTGGACCTTGACCAAGCTCGGGGGAAATGAAAGAGAATCCTCGATTTCCATGTGTTTGGAACAGAGTCCTGATGAAGCTTTCTTTTCTTAATTAATTGGAAAAGCTAAATGAACTGTGGGTGTCCTGTGTCTGCTTCAAAGTCCTGCTCAGGCTTTTATTAATTTCCACTCAGTGCTTTTGGATTCATCTGTCTAACTCAGCCTTGATTGCAAACCTAGGAACAATTTGTCTTTTTGATCCCCCCCTGACAGGACATTTGCTTCCTGCCAGGATTACAAGGAATTTAAGAGTGACTTTCGCACCCAGGTTGTGTTTTACCATTTTCAGAGTCCAGCTTTGACCTTCATTTATGGAGTTTTTAACATGAGAAATGTCATTTTTGAATTTTATCCCTGGATACCTGCTGTGTGCAGAGCTCTGTGTTTGTGCTGTGTTGATGATGCAGCTATTCCTAAGAAAAAATAGGAATTTTAAAATTATGGCAGCTTGATTAAGGAAGATCATATGGAAAAGAGGAAAAGAAAAAGTTATTTTCAAAAAGAAAAAAGATGACAAATTCTTAAGATGAATACAAAATTAAAAGATCAAGAAATATCTTGATAGCTCTTCCTCCCTACTCCCCTCCTTGGAATACATTTTCCAGACAGAGCAAAATGGTTTATTTGAAGGAAATTAGAAATACATTTAGGGCTGCTGGGTTATTTCAGTTTTGATTTGCAGGGAGACATGATCTGAGGGAGAAATGCTGCTTTTTGAGTGGAAAAGGGTGAGCTGCAGCATGGAGCTGTAAACGAAGGACGGGGCAGCCAAAGGGAGTTTTTATTGTTTTACAGACAGCAACACTCAGGGCACAGAGGAGAAAATTCCCAGATCTTCAGGCAGAGAACAAGCAAGGAATGAGTCCTGGATTTTCCTTAAAAACAGCATGCAGTCAAATTTTCATTATTAGCCTGAGTTTGAATTTATGAATTCTTATTTATTCCACCTCAGTGCTCTAATAAATTAACAAATCGACCTGGACCTGAATTTAGATGTGTCCTTCCACAGGTTTTTAGTTTTCCATGGATTTTTATATTGCCCACCATGCACAGAAGATCGTGGTGAATTAAATATTCGATATTTAGCAGCACCAAGGGGAATTTGGAGAGTGCAAA
Source organism: Spizella passerina (assembly GCA_013401375.1). NCBI lineage: Eukaryota > Metazoa > Chordata > Aves > Passeriformes > Passerellidae > Spizella > Spizella passerina. The sequence goes on from WBNQ01061134.1 coordinate 3,949, forward strand.
GAGAGTTTAGGTCATGTAAATTTAAAAAAAATTCATTTTTTAAAGGTCTCCTTTAACTTCTGGGGAGGACTCTGCCACCTCCCTGTCCTAAACCCCATTTTGAAAATTCAAATCCTTCCTCCATGCTCCATATTCAGTGACAAGGATAAACTTTCCTTTAAAACAAAGCAGGAGAAGCCGTGCCTGGCCAGGGGCTGCAGTCCCTGGGATCCCCAGCCCAGCTGCAGGAGCATCCCTCCCGTGAGGGATCCAGCTCCAGATGTGTCCCTGTCCCCACAGCTGTGGGCAGAGATAAGGGACAGAGCCGGGTGGATTCCAGGGTGGAATTTCACCCCCTTATCTCCCTCTGCTTCAGCTCTGATTTTGCTGGGGCTTCACACTCTGCAGCAATATTAATTAATAATTACAGCCACTTATTATCTGATTTATCCTGAGGTTATATAAATAACAATTCTTATATTAAGTGTTGTAATTCTTTCAATAAAATTAAACTAAAATTTTCATTTTTTTCCCCAGAGCAATTAAAGATGTAGAGATTTTTTGGACAGTCTGGAAGTTCAGCTTGGAGTTCATTAAATCTGCCCCAACCTTATCTAAACCTCCCTGGAATTGTGTGATAAGAGAACCTTATCACTCAGAGTTTACAGCCCAGCCAGAGGAGCCTCTTACTTTCTTCTCCATTTCCTGCTGCCCTCAGCTGAGAGCAGCAACACCTCAAAATTTTGATCCCCTTTTCTGCAGGACCATTGCAACCTTAAAAAGGAGTTAATTGGAGTCCTTCAGCCTTAAAAAAAATATCTATTTTTGGGTTTGTCTGCTGGTAAAGAGGCTGATGCTTTTATTTGATCTCGACAGGTTTTTCCCATCTGCTGAGACAGGGTTCAACTAAAAACCCGCGGACACTTTGAGTATGAAATGTTTGGCAAAACCCAGACATTGGAACATCTGTTTTAACCTGATTTGAGTCTTCCTTTCCCCCCAAACCTGCTGCCCCCAGCTCATCTGGGATTGCTCTCTCCATTATCTCCCAACACCCTCCCGTCCGTGGTTTCACTTTTCCTTAGGAAATCGAGTTTTACTTTCCAAACCACCACAAACAAGATACCAGAGAGGAGCTTTGCCCCTTCTTTACTAAGGGGTATGAGAGGAGTTAATTTATTGCAAAATATGAGGCACTGAAAACAAAATATGAGGCACTGAAAACAAAATATGAGGCACTAAAAGCAAAATATTATATTTTTTCTGGGAGGGGAAGGTGTTTTACCCGCTGTCTGTCACTGCAGGCTCAATGTTCTTATCAGTTCATCCCCAGATTTTATCCTAGAGGGGAAAAAACCCTATTTTCTGCTGGAAATACAAAATCTCCTTCTCCAGAAGGGAGCAGTGCTGCATCCCGGCTGCATCCCGAGCGCCCCGGGCATCCCCAGCCCCGGAGGGAGGCACGGCCTGGGTGGCTCAGGGTGCAGAGCCAGCACGGCAGGACTGGGAGCCACAAATGCCCGCAGGACGCTGATAAATGACCCGATTGCTGCTCCCTGCGGTTTAAAGGGGAAGGGAAAGGCCGCAGGGAGAGATAAGGAAGGGGGATGAGAAGGAGAAGAGGCCAATAACAGGTCCAAACCCGCTGTGGTTTTGCAATCTGGCGGCTTTTGCTGAGTGCTACTTTCTTTTTTGCCTTTTTTTTTGTTCTTGCTGGATTTGTTCTCTGTGCTGAATCTGAGGGGGGGAAAAGTCTTCAAAATCCATCTGAAATTCTTATTGCACAGCAAGGAGAGAAAACTCTTTACAAGGGTGACTTGCTACAGCCATACATCAGGGAAAGTGGCTCCTAAACACACCCCAGTAAACCCAAATTTATCCTGATTTATCCCAAATTTAAAATGGAAACCGGGAGCAACCCAGATCCAAAACCTCTCTCTGTATCAGCTTTCCCCAGCCCCACGACACGAAAACACAGCTAACAAAGATCTTTTGAGGGCAGCAGATGGAGTTTGAACCTCGGAGCCAAGCCCAGCCCCAATCTTAATGAGGTCTAGAGGAGGTTTACCTCAGTTTGGGACCCATAACGGGGCCTTTCATGTGTCTGGGTACACACAGGCCCACCGAGCTCATCCCCGAAAAAACTCCCTGGGTATCTGGGATAACAAAATAACCTCACCTCATTCTTCCCCTGGGAGCACTTCAAACGCTGAGGGAAGGGCATTTATTGCCACAAGGCAAACCACGGGGTGACCACTGTGGGTCCCTGCGTGTGAGAACAGCGGCGGCGTTTGTTGCCGCTCTGGCTTGCTGGAGGTTTTTGAGGGTGAAAGGAGTTTAAAAGGACACGAATCCCTTAAAAATGAGCTCGAAATATGCCAGGCATGATCTGAAGGAAGTGAGAGGTGTGTTGGGTGGTGGCTGGATCTGATTAATGCGTAGCCAGGAGGAGACAGCCGTGAGGAAATGGGGTAAATGGTCTTCAGCTGGAGCAAGCGCAGCCAGCACGCTCACCAGCTTCCTCTGGACATGGGCTGTGGTTTGCAGGGATGCTGTTGGAGACCCAGTGTCCTTTGTTTCAGCTTTTAATGCACATTCCTTCCCACATAAAATAAAAAAAAAAAATCCCTGTATTCCTAGTGTTTCAGTGTTAACTAGAAGGGAGAGGGGTGGCATGGGTTTGTCTTTGTCCCAGTGTGCGTGGAATGGAAAACTTGGGGTGGAAATGTTTGTCCTCAAGTGGCTGGAGATGCCCAGAGCTGCCAGAGGAAGGGAGATTTAACAGAATTCCCAGGCTGCTTCATCTCCACTGAAGGAACACCCAGGGAAAAGAGGCACCTTGGCTGGGGGATCTCCAGAACTTGTAACCTGTTGTGTCCTGTCCTCACTCATGTCTAAAGAGGGCATTTGAGTGTTGCAGGTCCATTTTCAACATCAGGTGGAAGGAAAATCCCCATTCCCAGCTGTGACCTCCATGTGGGATGGGGGATGAGCACCCAGTGCAGTCCAAGGCCAGCACATTTGGGATAGAGCTGTGTGTCCATCCATGGATGTCAGAACAATGCTGAGGCAAGAGACAAAGATACCTACAGCAATCAGATCTATGGAAATGAGGCAAAAACCAGGGGAAATCCACACACATAATATCTTTTCCATGTTTTTTATCAGGCTTTGCTTTTAATTTTTGGGCATTGGGATGCTTCCTCTTACCCATTCAGCTGAAATTCAGTGTTTTGCCTGGAAAGCAAAACCAGTGGAGAATGGGAGAGAAGCTAATTTTGTTATAAAAATAATCTTTTATCTGTGCACGACAGCAATATTTATTCAGGAAGGGTACACAGACAGCAGGAGGTCAGCACTCCCACTGCTTGGCTCAAAGGCTCCACCACACTCTTTATTTTGTTTTATTTCTCTTTTTTTTTTTTTTGACAATTCGTTCCCATAGATATTTATTTTTCCTGAAAAGCCTTGAGTTGGTTTCACCCATCTTCAATTCAAACCAATAAACTCACGGTGGCTGCTTGGGCTGGGTGTTTTAGGTCACAATTTAGGCTTATGCCTGATGGTCCCACACTGACCTATCTCCACAAATAACCTCCCTGTGCCTTCCCATGACAAACAGAATTTATTCCTTCAATCCAAGCTCTTGGAATTTCTGTGGCTGCAGTTGTACGCATTTTCCTTGAACTAAAACCTGAGAACTTGGTGAGATGTTGCAACTCTTTTTTTTTAATTATTTTTTTAATACACAGCAATATTTTTTACGCTTCTCCTTTTCCCCATTCCAGTCCTGGGAGGTGTTGGTGACTCCTCCAGTGTCTGTCCAAACACTCTACAAAAACACATCAGTTAAGAGCAACCTTTCTGTCAGCACAGAGATGCCAAAATCTAAACAGAATTTGTCATCTCGTTAAGAAGGAAGAAAATTTGGTGTTGCTTCATTCCCTTGACGTAGTTTCAGGAGGCTCCTCTTGATGGGTGACGGAGAGGAGCAGGAGGAGATGAGATTAAGGAGAAAAAATTGGGTTTAAAACACGAGAAAATCATTCTATTTCAGGTGAACAGCTCTAAAATTGAAGGTTGTGTTTTTTTATTGAAATACTGCCTGGGCTCTGGTGAAACATGGATCTGTCAGTGGAGGAACTAAAGGAGGATGTTATTCCAATGTTCGCTGTCTCTTTCTATCCATTTTCATCCCACGTCGTGATATAAGGCTTTAAAAAGCCTTTAAGCACCTGTAATAACATTCACCTTTTCATCAAAATCTCCTTGGAGCATAAGAAATGATGTTTATTTAAATTTTGCAACGGGCTAACGATAAAGTCCCGTCTCTATTTTCCTGCTTCTGTGATTTGCACATGAAAAGCTTTAGCAGGGCTGGGTTTTGTTTAGGCTCCTCTCTCCTTCCTAAAACCACTTTATTAGTGGGATCACAGCCTCCCATCAGGTTGGAGTGATGTGCTCCACAAAACGCTGCTAAATACAACAAAATAACTTAATTTTGGTTTTATTTTTTTCCAGGCAATGCAGGACAACTCCCAGCTCCCGGCAAAGATAACGCTGCAATATTTTTTTAACTCCTTCTAAAGTGGTTCTGATGCAGCAAATTTTACTTGTAGAAGGAAAATAAATCCCTGGAAGATTCACCAACCAGGAAAGCAAAACCACAGCCATTTAAATTCCTTGTTTACATGGGATTTTTTATTTGCCTTGCTGCACTGCAAAGAACACCGCGCTTTGCTGATGGAACACGCCTTGAGCGCTGCTCGGTTGTGTCAGCAGAGAAAAGGGGGAGTGAGAAGAAGGAGAAAAAGATCCGAGTTTGACAGACCTAATCTGAGCCCTGCTGAAAGACGGCGCTGGCTGAGCGCGCCCCATCCGTCACCATCCTCTCGCCTTTCAAACCTCCATGGGGCTGCTCCCTCCTGCAGCCCCTCCTGCACCGAGGGACAGCCTCTGCTGAGCCTCCAGCCCCTCCTGCCTCTGCCCCACTGCCCCAGCCAGCCACCAAGGCTCTCCCGTGCTGTAGAAAATTGGGATAAAACCCCATTTTTTCTTCCTTTTGAAGCAGGACGGCTTCAATCCCTCAAAGCAGTTCCAAGCAAGGTGTTTCCCTCACTCAGGGGTGATTTTTGTGAGTGCCAGAGGCTGAGCAGCCCTTGGATTTCCCTCAGCTGAGTCTGCCAGGGTGGTGGAGCAGAGGAGACGTTGGACATGGCTGGAGACAGACGGCGACAGCGGGAGGAAGCGCTCAGTTGACATTAGCGCGACGGGAACAACAACAACCCCGGCTGCTGTCGTGTTTTGTTTTGTCTTCGAGGCACCACGGTGCTGGAGAGCCTTGCAGAGGGGGCTGAGGAGCCTGGAGATGCTTTGCAGATGTTTGAATGGGGACCCCTGGCACCCAGAGGAGGAGCCTAGCGGGAAACGGGGAGGTCCCGATTGGAATTGTGAGGCAGGGATGGAGGTGGGATCACGGGGTGAAATGAGGTGCAGTGCAAAGGACCAAAAGAGGCCAAAAGGAATCTCAGAGATGTTGCAAAAGCAGGGCAAAAAAGCAAGGAGGAAGACACAACTTGCAGGGGAAGATTTGAGGGACATGGCATGGATACTTTAAAAAAAAAAGTCAAATCTTGGAAAAACTCAAAGCCATCAAAAGGCATGGCATGCTGCAGGGACATGAAGCAAAGCATGCCAAATTCATCCCTGTTGAAGGTCAAAACAGAAAGGAAGGGCTTACAAACACTCTGCAATGGAGATACCATCAAAGAAATGCAATTGAAGAACACAAAAGCAGGTCCAGAGGCCAGGACTTAAATCTGAGGGACAGAGGAGGGCAGAGGTGGGGATGGGCTGAGGGGCAGGGAGGGGNGGAGAAATTCTTCCCTCAGAGGGAGGGGAGGCCCTGGCACAGGTTGGAGAAGCTGTGGCTGCCCCTGGATCCCTGGAAATGTCCAAGGCCAGGTTGGATGGGACTCAGAGCAACCTGAGATAGTGGAAGGTGTCCCTGCCCATGGGTTGCACTGGATGGGGTTTAAGGTCCTTTCCCAACCCAAACCATTCCATGTACAAATAGACACATGAGCATTTTCAGGAATTCTTTGTGGAAATAAATATCTTTCCCTCCCCATAATTCATTCTGGGATCGCTGTGTGTGCAGGCATGGGGGGAACAAACCCATTTTTTAGGTTTGTCTCCTCCTTCCATGCAGACATTTTTGGTTTCTTTGAGTTTTCTTCAGGCTTAACCTCCCTCTTTCATCACCATTTTTCCTGCTCCCCACAAAGCACCCAACTGGGAGCCATCAGAACCGCGAGGATGGAAAACTGCAGAGGAAAGTCTGCTGAAACAAATTCATCTGCAGTTTCTGGCTCCTTCTGTGGCTGAACAAAAGGTTGTCAGCACACTGGGAGTATTGATATTTCCAGTGGGAAAAATTTGGATTTAGAAAAGAAAATTGCCGGTTGCGTTATTACTGTTATTACTATTATTATTATTGCCAATATTAATATCATTAGTATAATTATTATCATTATGGCTTTACCATATCATTACTGGTTTTCGTTATGATTATTATTATCATTTTGATTATTTTTATTATTATAATTATCAGTGTTACACTTTGCTCTGCTTTGGCTGCTTTGTTCTCGCTGGTCCCAGAAACTTTCTCCTTTAAGATTTCTCCTGCAATCCTGGAAATCCCTGAGGGCTGGGAGCCAGGAGGAGCTGGTGGGGCCATACCTCTCTTCCTGAGCCATGAGCATGTCACCAAACCCTTCCCAGGAAACCCTGATTGTAACCGAGCCCTCCAGCAAAATTTCACAGGGCTTTCTTCCCCAGCAGGATAAAATTAGCCGAGCTCTCCCGAGATGACAGCTAAGAACTCCAGCTTCCCTCAGATGACCTCAATGGAGTCATTTGTTGCTTAAATGACAGACAAACGCAGTAATTAGGTCTATTTAGTAAAGGGGAGGTGAAAGGTCAAACTACTGGGCAAACTGTCTCCAGTGCTTGGCTTGGGGACCACGCCGGGGCTGTGCGGGAGGTGATGTTTGTACAACAACCTGACACGGGTTGCAGCAGGTCCCTGCTCAGCCCTGGGGGCTCCCGAGCCTGAAATCTCCTGTTTCTGCTCCTAAACCCCTGGGCTGGCTCGTTCGTGTCCTAAGGGATTGGAGGCAGAGGAAGGAAGAGCTGAGGAAAAGGCGAGCGGCTGTGTTGCGGGTTTGGGGTGGGTTGGGAGATGTGGGATGAGTTAAGTGGGAAATCACCAACGTTCCCCACGTCATTTCCCTTCTGTTCTCCCTGGCAATGCTCCCTTCTGTTCTCTTTGTTTGTTTCCTGAACTTGGTTGTGTTTTGTGTTACCAGCCCAAAGTAGACAAGCCACACCTGGATTTTTCCGTGCTGTTTTGTGAACGGAGGCTGAACATCATTCCTGCATGAAAGCATTGCTTGCCACGCATCCCAAATCTTCAGAAGATCCCTGAACTGAAATTCTTAGCAGAAGATGCTGGTTTTGGCAGTTGAGCTCCTGCTGGCTGCCCATCCTTAGGGCTCACAGCAAACCCAGCATCCTTTCACCCATGGATTTCCCTCAGCTGTTTCATAAGGCAGGGAAAATCTGTAGGATTTTTAAGCAGTGGAAACTGTAAATGAAGAGATCCAATTTGCAAAAAGAGGTGGTAAAAGGTGACCGAGATTTTGGTTTTGGAGTGTTTCTCACTAAAACAAGTGCCACATTTCTGTATTTTTCTCTGCTTTTTCTTCAAATTCCCCTGCCATGACTTTCTTCATGTGTGGGTACAGAAGAAGTCTTCTTTCTGTGGTGCTTAGAAATCCTGAAGGTGACCAACATCTCTCCCATGGTCCATCCCTGTGGTGGTCATTGCTCTGAAGCACATTTGGGTGTGTTGGCATTTCCCTGCACGCCTTCTCTCCCCCAAATCCCATCCACCTGAGGCCCTGCCCGTCTCCTCCAGATCCCTGCAAAACTCCCTTCCCTCGGGAGGCCTCTTAACCCCTGTCTGCAGGGCCCCGGCAAGAGGTGCCGGTGATGCTGCTGAGAGAGAGGGTCACCAAGAGCCTGACGTGAGAGTGAAAAGAAAATTAGAAAACAAACAGAGGGGAGGTGGAAACGCGCCCGCCCTTGAAGTGCAAAGACCTCTCCCCCGTCCCCCCCGAAAAGGAGCTTATCTTCAAAAAAAGGGCCCTTGCGATGATACAAGAAAGAACAGACTTCTCACACCTTGTCTTCACTTCCCGCAGATCCTATCTGCCCACAAGTGCCTGTGATCTCGGGCAGACCTCTCTACCTTGCCCCTCGCCTTTCAAGTCTGCGGCAGCTGTTTTGCTAAGCCGGAGACTTTTCCCACTTCATCCTTTTCTCCCTGGCTGATGGCTGGGGGAGAAGACAGGCGGCGTTTCTGACGGGCTGGGGCAGAGGGAAATGTCATCCCGGAGACTCTCTTTTGTATATTTTCTCCTGGATGGATTAGTTTGTTTGAAGAGCATCTCCTATTTAACACCTCATTGAGCAAAAAAGCACGTAGGGACAAGGGTTTTTTAACGGGCTGCTTGTAAGGAGCTTGGAGTGCACACTGAGCTCTTAAATAATTTGCTCCAGTTTCAGGAATCTAACAGGAGTTAGAGTGAGTCATGAAACTTATATGTTTTATAATGATATAATCCATATTTTTCCACTGTTTCTCAGTCCAAGATCAGGCAAATCATGACATTCTGGATGAGCACACGGGGTGTGAGTAAAGCATCCCAAACTGGAAACAGGATTTGTTATGCTGGTTTTTTCACCTCGGGATCTCGTTGGGCTCCCATGGCTCCTGTGTTGGCGTCAGCAGGAGGGGTGTCCCTCAGCCAAGAGCAAGGAGTAGCCCTTGTCCACATGGATTGAGTCATTCCTGCAGGGTAACGGTAACACGTTGCTTTTGCACTTCTCCATCGACAGCAGTGACCTCCCACCCCCAAAAATGCTGAGGTTGTCTCAGGAGAGCTCCCTTCATGTGCTCCCTATCTCCATCTGACACAAACCATCCAGCAGGTCCCCTGTAATGGGATTATATGGGTGAAATCCACTTTATCAGGAGATCTTGGAGTGTTTATTGGTCCTTTGTGGCACTCCTGGGAGAGAAGTGCCCGATTCAGATGGATAACATTCCTCCCTGCTCTGCTACCCTTCCTGGAGGAGCCTTTCCCTGGCTGCTCAGGCACTGCCCATGGGATAAAGTCCAAATCCCTTCCCATGGAGCAGGTCTCTTTCACAAAGCAGGCAAAACTGTTTCTTCCTTGGGGAAAAATTAGCTCCAACAGCCATCTCAAACCCTTCCAGCCCAATCAACTCTTATTCTGTGCTTTGTAGGTCACTGCAATTTCCTATGAACTTGAGGGGAGATTTTCTTGGGAAAAGCTCTTTATTTTTTTTTTCCTCTGTAACTATTCCAGCTGTTGATTTTCCCCTAGGAAAGTCAAATTATACTTGAGCATTGCATCAGCAGGCGGATTAAAAAGCTGATCTGTCACACAAGAAAAACCTGAACTGAACAGCTTCCTGCATTTCCTGGGCTGGGAACCTTAGAAAATAAAACCCAGACTATTTTTCTTCTTGCACTAAACATCCAGGATGAAATCAAACCATGACCCCGGGGACTTTGGAGGACATTTGGGATTTGGTGAGCTTGATGCACACATTCTACAAGGGAGGGGAAGCCATTGGCCAAAATTTGAGTGTTTTAGGGAGCAGAGTAAATTGTAACCACGTTCCAGGGAGCTTGCCAGGGAGGCTAATAGACTGATCTCATCCACCTTGATGTAAATCCAGCCCAGCTCCGGGAAAGCCAATAGCATTATCCTGGCTCTGTGTGGAGGTACGGCTGAGATCACAAATGACACATTTCTAATGAAGACAAAGTTTAGGTAACACGTGCCCTGCATGGAGAGAGAGGGTGTGGCAATGTCCCAGGCTTTGGATCTCAGAGGAAGTGGAACTGGCTCAAGTATGAAGGGTTTTGGAGGTGTTCTTCCATGGGTTTGCTGTGTGTGAGCCCTTTGGGATCTGCTGCTCCTCCTTGCTGAACTTCCCCTCGAGATCTCCAAGGATGCCTCAAGATGCCTTCCCACAACCTGATTAAACTGAGGCAAGGATTTATCTGAATTGTCTTGCCTGATTCCAAAGAGAAGAGCAAAAGCAAGAAAGGAGCAGTGCCATGAACTCATTTTCCAAAGTTTTAGTTGAAAAAAAAAGCTGTGAGAAGCCTGACAGGCTCCTTCCTTGGATGCACAGAAAAACCTCATTGTGAGCTCCCCAAGGATGCTGCCTCTCTGGTTTGAAATCTCATGCAAGAGAGAATAAATACAGACCCCTTCCCCCTCCTCCCCTGACATTTCAGTTGTAATTAAGGCACCATTCATCGCCCCTCATCTCCCAAAGCCTTTACTATTTATGGACCTGCTGTTTTTCCAGGGGTTGACACTAGCGTGCATTCAGCTCCGCTCTTCTCTCCCCGTCCCATCCCGTCCCCCCTCTCCCCTCCCTGCAGGCATTTCTCCATTTCAGTAGAGAAACCACGAGTGACTGGAGTGTCTGTGACCTCTGGGCTGTCAAACTCCCACTGACTAAATAAAACCAGCCCAAGAGGGAGAGAGTTCCCATAAATCAGCTCCCGTGACAGAGACCACCTGGGATCCGCTCGCTGCCTGCGCGGAGGTACCCGGCCCGTTCCAGCTGCTGAGCTTGCACTTTCCCGCAGTTTTTATGGACACCCTCGGAGAGATACGCCGTGTTTACACAAGGAATGGGAATTTCAGCTCTGCTGCACGGAACTGCCGGGCTGGAGGTGGGCAAACTCTTTGATTAGGGAAGGGGTGAGGCCCCGTCGCACCCTGGAGGTGTGGGATGAGCTCGCTCCCAAGGTGGGATGGGGCGATTCCAGTGATTCCAGTGATTCCAACCTTTGGGCTAAAAGCTTTTTCCACGCTGAGGGAAGATGAAGATGTTCATGTCACGGGTCAGATCCAGGACTAGACAGGCTTGGCTGTGGCCAAGGGTGGCATCTGCAGCTTCTGGATCTACCTGAGNCACCTGCCAGGCTGCTCCAAGCCCCATCCAACCTGGCCTTGGACACTCCAAGGAATGGGGCAGCCACAGCTTCTCTGGGCAACCTGTGCCAGGAACTCTCCACCGTCATTGGGAAATATTTCAATATTTCTCCCCAAAATCCCATCTAAATCTGCTCTTGTTCAGTTTCAATCCATCCCCCCCGTGATATGAAGATCAGCTGAAGAACTGCCCCTACTGAGTGAGGAGCCCTTTCCAAGGTCTGATTTGACCATTTCCAACAGCTTCACTGGATCCATGTGGCTGTGACAAAGTGATTTTGGGATTTGCCCCTGCCCTACACATCTGGCAACGTTGCTTTAAATTATTTCCAGCCTGGATTTCAAAGCTCATCTGTTGAGGTCTCAGCATTTGTTATTAAGTAGCATCACCATTTTTAAACAAAAAGATGTATATTCCATGCAATGTTTATCAAAAAAAAGACTTTCACTAACAAGAAAGGAATTTTGTTGATGGTCTTCCCTGAACAAAGAAAATGGGGCCAGGGAGGTGAACAAGCAGAAAGGTCAGAAACATAAATCCTGTGAAATGAAGTTTTAAGTAGAGAAATTAGGCTTTGATAAAGGTGATACAGAGAGGAGGACCACTTTCCAGTGGTTTCTAAAATGTAGGAAAAAAAATACAAATAAATGGCATTTGAAACTAACAACTAACAGGTGCGTGAACTTTCTTCTGCTTGCCTTTTTTTCTAACAGTACAAATTTCGGAGCAACTTTATTTCAATTTTTTTATTTCATGGGAAGAGTTCTTCCCATCAGGATCTTGAATGAACAAGAGGCTAAAACAGATTTCAGGATGGGAACACATTTTTCCATCTTGGAGGTTGTTACATCCAAAATCCAGCCTGGGAAACTCTGAAGCCAAGCTGATAAAGTGAAACCCTAGGACTTGGTGAACAAATATTTTTTCAGACTGAGTCCAAAGGAAAACTGAGTCAGAGGAAAAGAAATTTGGAAATCATTTGGGTGATATCAAGCAACAATGATATTTTGCTTTTACACAGACAAACAAAGCCAGAAATCAGAGCTGCAGTGAATGAACCTGCTCACGATGGAACCTCCCCTTCCAACCCAGTCCTGCTGACCCTTCCCACCTCATGTTGTGCCTGATTTGATTTTCCCAAAAAGCTGAGGATGGTGTCCAAGGTGGACCACAAATGACTCAGTTTGCAGAGGAATGGCACTCCCACATTGTCCCTCCACTCTTTTCCAGCCCAGCCTTGCCCCTGCTACTGTGGAGTTTCCAAGCTCCCTGCACTTCTGGATCCCAAAGGAGGAGAAGTTGGTGAAGAGAAGCTGGAGAGGAGCCTGATGAGGGAACTGCCTAGTTGGAAGCTGGGCAGTTGGAAGCTAATCTGAAGTTCCTTGATATTTAAAATGATCTGATTTTTGTGCCCTTTTTTGCTTCTTTCCACCTTTAACAGAACCAAGGTCTTGTCATGGGACACCTCATGGAGTCACCAAAATGCTGGAGGCCTAAGAGAGCCCCCAGCTTTTTTTGTATTTATCGAACATCTGGACATCCTACTAGGATATCTCTGAGATCCTGCTGGATCTGGCACTTGGAGTGAGCCAGGCACACCGTGGTCTTCAGCACATGCTCATTGCTGGTGGCTCACACAATTTTGGGACCAGCCCCTCACGTCCATCCCTTTTCCCTGTGCCAGGACAGCAAATTTGCTTTTCCCTGGAGCCCCTTCAGCTGTGGGATGCCACAGAACATGCCAGGAGGAGAAAATTCCTTGCTGATGTAAATGCAGGAACAGCTCTTGCTAGTGGTGTGTGTGCTCCCTGCCAGGCTGAGAGGGATTGGGGGTTACTCAGAACAGCCTCTCTGTGTCCCTTTCACACACAAAAAAACCCTGAACCCCTTCCACCAACTCCACAAATTTAATTTAGGAGCGTTGCATGTTCTCAGATAAGGGTTTGGTTCACTCAGGTTTACAGAGTTACATTTAATTGGAGAACTCAGCAAAATCTGAGAGGTCTTCACAAAGACTTGGGCAGCCGGGACATTAATTGCATTATTTTCTTTATAGATAAATCTTATTTGGTGGAGCCACCTTAATCAGATAAAGAATAGATAAGATCAAACCTTGCCTTTAAATTCCAGATCTCCTGTCTTGAGAAAATATGGAGCTCAGATTACGGTGAAGCTTTTAATGGGCTTCAGAGATTTCTGCCCAAGCGGGATGGGAAAAAAAATGTAGATCCTCTGAGATCCTGGAAGGAGCAGATATGCTGGATTTGTGCAGTAGTCAGCAGTTTCAGATAAGGAACAGAGGATTTTCAGGTCTGATAGCTGAAGTTTTCCATGTAAAAGCCATGTTCTCCTTCAGGAGAAGGACCTGAGTCTCTTCAGCAATCACGAAATCCAGCCCTGACACCCGGCCTAATTCTCCTTGTTGGCTTTGATCCAAAACATTCTTCTGAGCAGGAGAAGCCTGGAAGGGGAAGGGAGAGGGGAAGGGACCAGGGGAAGGCTGAATAAGGGAGCCAAGAGGCTGCTCTGGAAAATCACGGCTGAAGTTACAGGAGGGGAATTAATCTTGAGAGGCCGCATGTAACAGTTCCATCCATCAGCATGACACCGGTACCATTATTAGAGGAGATGGAAAATTAAATTGCAAAATTATCTGTTCTGTTTCATTGAGAGGTTTTTTTTTTGCTCTTTCCTTCTTCCCCTTTTTCATTCCAGGCATCTCTCTCAGCAGTACCACTGGCAGTTGGCAGCGGGTTATTAAAAGCACCTGGCCATGAAAGGAAATCAGATCCCGGGGCATGTTTGGTAGTGCTGCCATCGCAGAGCTCCTGGAACAAACGTGGCAGGAGAGGGGGACCCAGCTGGGAGGAGCGAGGTCCCACCCGAGGGGCCCTGTGTGGGATGCCCTGATGTGCCTGGGCATCGTTTCCCTCAGGATCGTGGCTGGCTGCCAGAGCCCAAGTCCTGCCCATCTCTAAACATGGGAGAGGTGCTGGAGATGAGAAACCTTGGCGCTGACTAGAGGGCACCCATGTTTTTATTTTCCTCTTCTTCTGCCTGACGTTCTCTGCCTTTATTCCAGACTTTTCAGGGTTTTGCTGTCCCTTTCCTCATATTTTTTTCCAAATTCCCCACTGCTTTATCTTCCACATCCTCTCCTCTGAAGCTTCCAAAGCCTGAAGCTTCCAAAGCCACTTGAGACCAATGGGAATAAAATAATTTAAAACTGTAAAAAACCCAGAAATTCCCATTGGAATATGATTTTAAACATCCCATTCCCATCCAAACAGCCTTTTCTTTGGCATTCCAAATACAGGGACACCCCAACTTGTGTCCAGGACCAGGCTGGATGGGGCTTGGAGCAACCTGGGATAGTGGAAGGAGTCCCTGCCCATGGCAGGGGGTGGAATGGGATGAGCTTTAATGTTCCTTCCAACCCAAACCATTCCATGATTCTGTAATCCTAAAATCATGGCAATCCAAGAGAAGAGGGATTAGCAGGGAGATATTCAACAGCCCAATCTGTGTTCCTCTTCCAACTGGTGTGCAAAAAGTAAATACGAAGAATAAAGCATAAAAATGATTAAAAAACCTAAAAAATGGAGTCTCTTTGTAAACCATAAGGGAGAATTTATCAAGAAATGTCAGGAGTTGATCAAGACCACTCCTGGTGGTCTTCCACTAATGAGTGGAAGAGTTCTCATTGGTTTTGAGTCTTAATTGACCATTATCTCATAAAGAAAATAGGGAAAAAGAATCAGCAGAAATGACCTGAGTATCTCTGTGGTGTGCTGGTGGAAAAATCAATCCATCAATCCATAAAAGGAGAAACGTAAATAAATTGTCCATCTTGGTAGGAACTGAGCCCTGGGCTGCCACCAAAGACAATTTCTTTATGTCTGTATGTGTCCATTTATGTTTATTAATGGTTTTAGTCACATAGTAGAATTTGTGGGCATTTGTGGCCGATACCCTGTTGAAACTTCATTATTGAAGACTGAATTATGCACAGCAGTGAGGTCTGTACTGAACAAACCTTGTCTCCCTTGTTATTCTTCTGCCTGATTCCTGGCTTCTCCTGGCTGTTTCATTGATGAGTAATTTGTAGGGGTCAAGGCATAAACTGCAATTCCAGCCCTGTATTTTATGCTGCTACTGTTTCCCTGACAGGGGAGACATCTGTAAAATAACAGTAAATAGAAATATCCAGTTCTTGAGAAGCTCTTTAATCAGAGATTCTCAAAGTATTTTGCAAAGGGAAAAGGCATTGGAGTGATTTCTCAAATTGAGAAAACTTTTCAGTAGCTTTGGTCAGGGGTTTCTGCCAGTCTTGATGGAGATTGTGTGACTTTTGTGGGTATCAAACTCACAGCTCCAAGGGGAACCTGAGCATCCACCTCCATGAAATATTTTGATTACATAGTCTTGGTTTTAGCATCAAAATATCTCATGGAGGTGGATGCTCAAATCCCCCAGGAACTGCTGTGACCAGAAATCTCCCTCACAGGACAAGAGAGCCCTCTCCATGACACAATTCAGAGAAGGAGACACTGAACCTGGAATTTTAATTTTTTTGGATTTTTGTGGCTTGTTTTCTCTGTCAAACTTGAAGGACACAACTTTGCATTGGTTCTCTCACAGTGACAGAGAAATCCTGAATCCAAAGAAAGCAATAGAGAATTCCTGAATCCAGAGGAAGCAAAGTGACCTAGCAGAGCTTTGCTCCATCTCAGGAACTGGGAGAGAAGATCCTGGTGGAGTTTGGCTTTCCTGACTTGGATCTTTGCAGGTTTGACAGAACCTCTGTAAAACTGGGCTGACTCTGGCAGAAAATGCCCTGTGGATCAAAAGATGATGGATGGATGAATGGATGGATGGATGGATGGCTGGATGGATGGACGGATGGATGATGGATGGATGATGGATGATGGATGGATGATGGATGATGGATGGATGATGGATGATGGATGGATGATGGATGATGGATGGATGATGGATGATGGATGGATGATGGATGGATGGATGGATGGGACTCACTCACAGCTCTGCTTGCTAAGCTGGAAGAAAAGAGCAAAACTTAAGCAACAGAAACTCTACCAAGAGAAAGTAATTCCCATTTTCCCATTTTTCTCCAGATCTGCACATAACCCTGACCCAGCAATGTTGGTCTGGTGTTAAAAACCAAGCTGGCCTAGAGCAGGAGACACAAGAAGACGGTGGTGGTCAGTAGCTGCCTCTGGGGCTACTTATCTGTGCCTGCCTGGCCCCCTCAAGTGCCTCCATCACCATAAAGAAGTCAGAAATGCCCCTCTGCCCTCACCCCAACCTCTGGCAATAAATCCAGAGGAATGCAACATAAAGCACAGCCAGGGTCTGTGCCAGAAGTGCCTCTGGAGCAGCACAGCCGGGCTGGCAGTACCAGGAGAACATAAATTTCAGCCTGTTCTGCCTTATACCATGAAGGATGAGGGAGAGAAATGTAATACAAGCCTCTCCCAGGCCATTCCCGTGCCAAACAGCAGCCTCTCTATCATTTGGTGGTTTATTATAAACAGGCTCCCACTGCAGTTTTGAAGCAGAAACTTTTTATGAATAAACGTGGGGCTTTTTTTTTCCCCTTCCTCCTGCAAAGCCGTTGCTTGAAACCTTCACATGTCACTGTGAGCGCCCCTGCAAGCCTTGGATGTTTGACTTCTGGAGGGTTATTTTGGGGTTACTCCTGGAAAACCCTGAGGTTGTCATCATTTGCCTTTTCCAGAGCTGCTTCTGCTGGGAATGTTCCTTTCAGGAATGATCAGCATCAGTTTTTGTGTTCAGCCCCAGATTCCCTGTTTACTACTTATGAAAAGAGGTTTTTTTTTGCCCTTAGTGTAAACACAGTTGATCACTTTATATCCTCTGTATATTGTTTCTTAATATGAATGAAGTGAGGCAGCCTCACAGCCGTCATCCAGATCAGGGCCCAAAATAAACTTACAGCAACTCGGGGAGTGTTTGGCTTTGCAAACTGTGAAAACGGCTTCGACTCTGCAGTAAGAACATGGGCATATTTTTAGCACTTAGCATTTTGTATTTTATAAAAAATTAGGGTAAGGATATCGCAAATTTGATCTGTTTACCTTGCTTTTGTTGGGTTTTGGGTTCTTTTTAAACAACTCTCACTGGACAAATGTTTTATCTGCTACTGCATAATCCAAGACAAACAAACCCTCTGGGAGTGCATTAAAAGAAGTAGGACCTTGCATTGAAATGAGGTAAAGAGAAAGAAATATTTGACCTTTTTGCCAAAAATATTATGTCTTACATTTGTTTTATATTTTCCTTTTATTAAATCACTCTTCTAAACCACTCCGAAGTCTCAGTTCATTCGGTGACAATTCGTTTATGGTGTTTCTGAAGTGGATTTAGATTGGAGTGATAAAATTACAGGCCAAAATTACAACCATCATGGAAAATACTGGTTCATGTTTGGCTTTGCATACCACAACTGAAAGATTACCAGGCATTGCCAATAAGCAGGAGGAAGTCAGGATAATAATATATGCATTTACAGAAATGAGCTGGGTTCCAGGACAGGCCACAATAGATTTGTGGAAGGTGAACTGGGATATTTAACAGTGTCTCATTAATGAGGAAAAGTCTGGCAGGTTGTAAAGAGGTAACTATAGTTCAGACACTGGATTTGTACGATCTTTCCAGGAAAAATGCAGGTCTTGCAAATGCTGAAATTAAAACACTTTCTGAGTTGCAGTTCAGCTGATGACATCATGGAGCAATTCCCTCTTTTCTCTCTGCTTTCACAAAAAAACCCTGAGGTGGCTGGGGCTTTTTCTTGAGATGGATCTTGTTTTTCAGGGGAATGCTTCAAAAATGTTTTGCTTTACGTGATCACATGGAAGTGCAGAGCCAAGAAAGGAAAGATAAAACCAAACCAGAATATTAATCCTCCACAGGTACCCGTGAGAACAAAGACTTAAAACCCTAAACTTTCCAATATCACAGAATCATTTAGGCTGGAAAAGACCTCCAAGATATCAACTTTTGGCCAACTACCACCCTGTCAACCAGACCAGAGCTCTGTCATTCCTTGAACATCTCCAGGGATGGGCACTCCACCACCTCCCTGGACAGCCCCTTCCAATGCTCAACAATTTAACCTTGAATCTATTGGATGCCCACAGGTCATTTTCTGGGTCTGAAACTTCCTAAATTTTGTTTATTCAAAAGTACATCCACGATGAAATTGAGCCCAGCTGAGCTCTTCAGTTTTCCAAGAGTTTCCAAAGTTGTTGTAATAGAGGAATTATTACGCAGAACTCAATGATCTTATGGGTCTTTTCCAACCTAAATGATTGTATAATTTCTAGGAATTAACAGAGCCCTCAGGCAAAAGGAAAGGCAAAAAAGTTACTCAGGCCATGAGAAAGTTCTGGGGAAGAAATTCACATTTAATGGTCCCAGGTAAGTGTGCTTTGATGGATGCAGATGTCTCAGAATCACTGCAGCATCCAATTAGCCCTGGGAAGGGGCTTTTATCTGATTATCCTTGTGAAATCATTGCTGCTGCCATCAGCACTGGCTGAAACCCCTTCTTGGAGAACTTTGAGGAGGGTTTTTCTAAAAAAAAAATCACTCCATGCTGTTGAGAAACTGCAAACATTAGCGGTCTGAAGGAGTGTCATTATTCCTGCTGTAAAAATGTACGGGGTAGTTTGGCATCTCTGGCTGACATCTGCTCCTCATTGTCTTGTGCCAATGCAAACTCATCAAGTCAGAGAGGATGAAATATTCCCCTCTGCTCCCAAACCCACCTCTCCTCTGGCTTGCCCTGCCTGTCAGCAGCTTGGCCACCTTGGTTTCATTACGGAGCCGTTCCCCCCGGGCAGCCACTTCTGCTGCTGACAGTTCTGCTCAGAATCCTGCTGAGCCCCCTTTGGATGCAGCTTCCACACATGGCCTTCCCTTCCAGCAGGGCAGTGTGGGACAAACCTCCTGAGAAAATCCCCTGTCTTCATGTAAACCCATCTTGGGGAAGGCAGAATTGAGAGTTTGGGGAAAACTGAGAAATGTCAAACATAAAATATGCCCGGAAAGATGGACAGCGTAGAAATCTAGCTGTGAAAGAAAGTCAGATAATCCAAAGTCTAAAGGAGAAGGGGGCAAAAAAAGCAAATATTGCAAACTAAAATTCATTCGAGCCTCTGAGATTTGACACAGCTCATTGTCTTAGTTTTGCTTGAGAGAATGTTTCGTTGCCAACTGAATTAGCAGCCCTGCAGTGATCAAAAGGGGAAAAGGCTGGAGGGGGAGGAAGGTCCACAGGAGATGCTGGAGAGTTGTGCAGAAATCCTAAAGCAACAAGAGCTGCCAGGAGAAGAGTTTGGAGGAAGCAGGAGAGCTCAGGAAGTCAATTTGCACTGAAGAGCCGGGGCTGTGCTTCCAAATCCAAAATAAACTCGCTTTAAAACAGCCCAAAGACCCAGTGGATCCAGGCTTCTGGATACAGCATTTGAAAATGCTGGCCCAAGCGATGCCTGGATGGATTGTAAATCCCTGGGATTGCACACACACAGCCGTGCTCACACTCAGGGGGAGGCCCATAAACCCAGCTTTATGGGAGCTGGAGGAGGCAGTGAGCATCTCTGGGCCCATCTGCACGGCCCAGCCGGCTGCTGCTGCTGCACCAGCCAAATGCAGCTGCAAAACAGCTGTGCTGAGCCCAGCCTGGGTGTCTGAGGGCATTTGGGGTGTTGACTTGCATCAGCTGGGATGAAACCCCAATAATCCAGGAGCTCTTTATTCTCAAACCCCACAGAAGCACCCAAGTCCAGCACCTTGATTTTTGCAGCTGGTGGCTCCTTCTCCCCATCAGACAGGTGACCCAAACTCATCATCCCTGCATTCCTGGGCTCTGTTTTTATTATCCCAGCCCTGATTGCCCTCATTCCCCTTGTCCTGGCCAGCTGCTACCTCTGGGAATGGACACTGGGATGGTGCCCATGCACACAGGCACTGCTGGTTCTTCGCCTGGGTTGGGCTCCTGGCTCTGCTTCCACTCCAAGTCATGGATGAGGAACATCTTCGATTACTCCAGTTCTTCACTTCTGTTATCTCTGCTGTTGGCACCTGGATTTAAACATGGCTCAGTCTGCTGAGCTTGGCTCTTTTCTTGGTCAAGATCCTCCCGCGGGCTCTGTTCCCAGAGTGTTGTGAAAGCCGTGCCCAGAACATGGAAATCTGTGCCCAAAAGGTGAGCCTGGCCCTGAGAGTGGGTTCATGGCACAGTGAAGGGCTCAGCAGGGCTTGTAGAGCTTCATTCAGGGATCTTTGGGATCACTGCCCCACTGGATATTTGTTTTGGAAGGAAGGAAGGAAGGGAGCATTGCTCCAGGCGCCTCTACCAGGATCAACCCGACTTTTTTTGCACACAGCAGCCTGGGGTCAGGAATGTGCAGCCATGGATCCCTGAGATATATTTTAAGACCTGAGCTTTGGGGAGCCAAACTATCGAGCTCCTCTCTTGGCAGAGAGCTCTTTAATTTCAGATTTTTCATGGCTGCGAGCATTTATCCTGGTTTGGACTTTTCCATGTTCTTATTGCCACGGAGTCAGAACCATTTCTGGATTGCAGCTGAGCAGTGCAGTCTGACCCCAAGATTTGCAAGCAAACCAGCAAAGTGTCTCTTACTCGAAACTGGAATATGTCCCAAACCTTTCACCACTCAGAGCAGGGTATTGACAGCTCCAAGTGTTTTCTCTAAACTGTTGATGTTGTTGGGATGGTTGTGATATTTTCTCCTCAGTCTCGAACTGTCGTGCCTCATTTCTTTGTTTATACAAAACCTCACAGTGTCCTTTAGGAAAGCGTGGGCTGGAAAAAATGTCTCGTGCCTAAAGGAGCTTGCTGGGGGAAGGAAAAGCAAATGGAAGGCCCTGCAGTGCCTATAGGGTGTGATTTATCCCACAGCAGTTTTTTGGGGTGCTGATGGAAGGACAGGCTCAGAGTCATTGCTGGCTGAGTGGGGGGCACAGCTCTGCTGCCCCTGGAAGTGCGGATGGAGAAGATCTCCAACATCTGGAAGTGGGCTGCACTGGTAGGGCTGTGACTGGAAACCCTGGAAGGTTTTGCAGAGACTCTAAATGCATCCAGATCCAAACTCCTGCCTGTGTGGGAAGGCTGATTCCACGGTCTATGTTTGCTATCTCATGGAGTCCATACAGGACATCTGGACAGAGATCCCAAGTGAAGCTCTCTCAGCAGCCCCAAACCCCTCTGGAATGGATCTCCAGGTCTGACAGACCAAGAGCCTGGCCCCTGGAGGGCTGATAGAGTGGAGGTGCAGTGCCCAAGCTGATGCTCACCTGAATCCATCTTTGGAGCTGGGAAAGGGGAGCTGTGCCCTGTAGATGCTCCCAGAGCAGCTCTGGGTGTCCCACCAGATCTAAACCCCTTCTCCAGGTGTTCATGTGGCAGAGTTTGCCATAACCCTGTAAGAGCTCTGATGTTTCCTGAGACTTTTGTGCGTCAAAGCCAGATCTGGGCTGGGTATTTCCTTTCTGCTGATTCCACGCTCTGTGTTTGCTATGTCATGAAGTCCATACAGGACAACTGCACAGAGATCCCAAGTGAAGCTCTCTCAGCAGCCCCAAACCCCTCTGGAATGGATCTGACAGACCAAGAGCCTGGCCCCTGGAGGGCTGATAGAGTGGAGGTGCAATGCCCNTTCAGTGCCCAAGCTGATGCTCACCTGAATCCATCCACAGAGGTGGGGAAGGGGGAGCTGTGCCCTGTAGATGCTCCCAGAGCAGCTCTGGGTGTCCCACCAGATCTAAACCCCTTCTCCAGCCATTCATGTGGCAGAGTTTGCCACAACCCTGTAAGAGCTCTGATGTTTCCTGAGACTTTTGTGTGTCTAAGCCAGATCTGGGTTGGATATTTCCTTTCTGCTCCACCAGGGCCACTTGTGTCAGCCTGTGGAGGGGTTAAGCTCCCTGTGGGAGATGCTGATTTCATTACAACCCCGGGCTATAAACACTGCATGCTGCAGCACTGACGAATTGCTGGGTGTTATTGGCAGATGGAAAAGCCTGCATGGGCCAGGAGATCAATTCAGGCCCTCGCTGCCTGCCAGCAAGTGAGTTATCTCCAGCCCAAGTGATTTTTATTTCGCTCCTTAATCTCATTTGTAGCTGCGATCCCTGATGACACACGTCTGAAACCTTGGCTTGCAGCACAACGTTGCTGAGATGGAGCTGGAAGGAGCTCCAAAATCCATAAGCTGTTTTAAACATGGACTTAAACTCCTTTTTTTATTTCTCCCTGTTTGGACTTGTTTGGGCTAAGTGGGTGAATGAAAAGGGGAGATGTTACCTTGGGATTTAAAGGGCTTGGGGATGGGGGGAGCATCCCCTGTGGTGGATGAGGAACCAGAATCCTGGTGGGATTTGATTTCTTCTCCCAACTCTGTTGTTTTCCAGGTGCAGCAGGGTGGGTCACTCCTCACCTGACAAAGATCTGCCCATGAGAAATTGCAAGGGTGACAGAGAGAATGGTTTTAGCTAAAAACTGTTAAAACTCTTGTTCAGCTGAAATACTCTGCTGCACCTTGGGGTGATTATATGGAGAGAAAAGATTCTGTGGCTTTCCTCAGCTTCATGCAAGGATGTGTTTAATTATGGAAGCTTACATCTAATTCTGCATGGGTAAGTAGATATTGAAAGTGCTGCTTCCATCTTCAAGCATGCCTGAGTGATGCTTTAATCCCAGAGGGAGTTACAAATATGAATGTAGTCTGGATCAACTGTGATTCAGTCCTGGGGTGAGCTCAGGTGAGCAGGTTTTTAATTCAAAGGAGTGGTTCTATGTCAGTTCAGGGGGTTTTGTTCTGGAGATGCTGGTGTTGGACACTGAGGCTAAATGACAGCCACGGAATCATCAGAGAATCCCAGAACAGTTTGGATTGGAAGGATTATTAAAATTATCCGGTCCAATCCCCCACAATTTCCACTATCCCAGCTTGCTCCAAAGCCCATCCAGCCTGGCCTTGGACATCCCAGGGATGCACCCATCCTACACAGGGCTGCTGTGTGGGATCTGAGACCTGCTGGGAATGGTGAGCAGAGAGGATCCTGCCTTGCCACGAGGAACAGGGGCTGGGGGCAGCATTGCCATTTCCTGGGAAATCCCTCCCAGCCTTGCTCTGAATCCATGCACAGATAGGGCTGGGAGATAATTCCTCCACCATCCACCAGCTAGGATTTCCTCAGAGCATGAGAAACAGCCTCTGCATGCCTCTGACCTTGCTCTAAATTTGTTTCCTTTTAAGCTGCTATTTAAAGGGAGGGGGTGCAAGAGCAAAGAAGGAAAGTTTGATTTCTTTCATGTCCGTGGAAGCAGGGATTGATAACACTTGCAAGGGCCAGGCAGGGAGCCAGAGGGATCCTGCTGGAGGCAGCTGTGCCAGCAAAGCTCAGCCTTGCTGGCTGGGGATGCAAAGCCCTGCTTGTTTATGACTGCAGGCCACCCTTGGAGATGCTCTTGCCAATCCCCTCAGAGTGCAGCGCTGTGCCCTGAGCTGATTTAACAAACACTCACCCTGGCAGCACCACCAGGGTCCGTCCCCAAGGCTGCAGGCTTCTCCCCACCTGGGAGGCACAAGGATTCACCCCTTCCACCTTGGCTGCTGCTCTCTGGCTTCAGGCAAAGTGCGCTGGGGTTTGGATTTGTGTTTTTAAAAAAAGGACAAAGGCAGGTGGGAAAAAAAAAAAATCAGTGTTGCATTTTTGTGGGTAGAAAATAGAAAATGGTTCTTATCACAGCTCTGGGGAACTATTGTTCTGATTTTTATAAATATGCCTGTATTCCCCTTGACTTTTTTCCTCTCCCTTCCCACTTGCTATCTCCTCTGCTGTGTGCCCTTGGCTGCTTCCCAGACACTTCTCGATGCAAAAGGAGATAAGCTCCAACAAGTTATAAACCTCAGAGGTGCTGCACATCTCACACTGCCCTGAATCAAATCCTTGCCTGGATGCTCCCACAGGCTCAGAGCAAAGCCCCTCTGTGATATAAATGATCCCAGCCATCTTCTGTCCTGGTTGGAGAGTGGTGGATGCACCTGGAGCTGGGAATTTTGTGTTTCTTGCCAGGGGACAAATGCTGAGTGACCTTCCTGACATCTGGGCCAGGTGTCCTTTCCAGCAGCCTTCATTGTGCTGGACAAGGCCTGGGGGTTAGAGGGGAGCAGAGGTCAAGAATAACCCCCAGGAATAACAAGATTTTTAATTTTTAAATTTTAAAAATTAAATTTTTAAATTTAAAAATTAGGGAGCAGGTAGATTTTCACTAGTTTGGCAAGTGAAAACCCTTGGTGGTGTTTTGAAGGCACTTTTTCTGCAATGCTGTGGACCACTGACGAGGGAGGGGGGAGAAACTTCAAGGGTATTTGAAAAACAGGAGGGAAAAATCCCTGGCAATGCTCTTTTCAAGCTTTGGCCCCAAGGATTCAATTTTACTCTTCCGGTGACTCACAGCCTGACATTGGCTCTGCTCTCCTTCCTTGGAAAGGAAGTGAGGAAGGAGAGCAATCCATCTTCAGGGGATTTGAACAGCTCAGATCGTGTTCCCCTCTGCACAGTGGAAGAGTTGCCTGGGCTGGAAGGTGCTGAGCACCAGGCTCAGGATTGGAAATCTCTGTGATGGGAGGAGGTTCCTAAAAATCCCTGGATTCTTATGGATCTGGGATTCCCTCTGCAAGGATTGGCCCAGCTCCTCTTCACCATCCTTGTGAGCTGAGGGAAGATGGGAAGCACCTTCAGGGTGGGTCTGGGGGAGTTTGCAGGCAGTGGAAAGGTTTGGGCTCCCAGAAAATCTCAGGGTGGGGAGAATCCCAGGACTGGGGGAAGGAGGCAGGGAAGGCAGGGATGGGATGGGATGGGATAATGGGATGGGATGGGATGGGATGGGATGGGATGGGATGGGATGTGATCAGGGATGGGATGTTATGGGGCTGTGATGTTATCAGGGCTGTAATCAGCGATGTGATCAGGGATGGGATGTTATGGGGCTGTGATGTTATCAGGGCTGTAATCAGCGATNNNGATGGGATGGGATGGGATGGGATGGGATGGGGTGGGAAGGCTGGGAAGAGCTGGGATAGGCTGGGAAAGGGGGGTTTGATCCCTTGCCATGTGAGAAGGAGGGGATGAGGAGGAGCAGGAGGAGGGGATGAGGATGTCACCCACAGTGCCTGCTCTATGTTAGGAGGTGAAGAGTGCTCCCGTCACTGCTCTCCTCTCCCGCAGGGCTCTGCCTTGCCTTAAAAGAGGCACAAATCTAAATCCCTGCCTAACTTCAAAGTAACTCCAGGGAGATTAGGCTCTCCCAGAGTCAGGCAGCAGATGAGAGGGAGGGAGGAAGGATTTCAAGGTTCAAATGCTGATGAGGACTCTTTGAGCTCCCCCTCTCTGGGGGTTTGACCCCTCTGCTTTGGGGATGCTCGTGGCAGAGCAGGACCTTGTTGTTCCCTGTTTCTATTTCCCAAGCTGCTGGCTCTGGTTTCCCTCCTAGCTGCTCCCTGCTCCTCTTCATTAGCAGCTCTCAACAGCACAGAGGGATCGTACTCAGAACTATGAGTTCATCTCCCAAAACTTTGTACTGCTGCCAGCGGGTCAGTCACTTTGCAAAAAGAAACTTCCCTTGGAGAAACTCTATCCCTTTGGAGAAAAGGCCAACGAGCCAGAAAAACAAACTCTCAAAAATGCTGCCTTCAAAAACACTCCCTAATTTGAATCTTTTTTTCTGGTGTCATCCAGTGGGATGGGCGTTGGGAAAGGCAGAGCCTCCTCTGCTCTGGCAGCTCTGCCAGTGACCTACAAACCTGCTTCTGGTGGGTGGCTGAGCCTGGCCACCCCCCCAAAGGATGGGCAGAGGTTCTGGGAGAGGTAAATCAAAGTTTTGCAGAGTCCCTGTGCTGTTAGAGAAGCACAAGTGCTGTGTAAATTGTGTAAATTGTGTGAAACTGTGTAAAACCGATCAGCCCTCTCCATGTCTCAGCTCCTCCTGGCTCTGGGCTGAGGGCTGGCTGGAGAGGCTGGTGGCTACCATGGGATTGTGACCACTAGAAGGGCTTGTGTGGAAGTCTGGCCATTGTTCCCAGGAGCAGGATGCTCCAGGGTGTGCCAGATCCACCTGGCACTGAACACATCCACAGCAATCCCAGGTGGAGTTTCAGGATCTCCCTCTGATGGTGCCATGGTGATGTTCAGAGCCAGATTCCCCTTGGAAGGAGTTGTGGTGTCACCTTGCTCCTCTTGCACTCACTGAACCCTCTGAGGAACAGCACAGCCAGGGTAAAACCCAGTTTAAAATGTTCTCCAGCACCTCCACTCCTCAAACCACCCAGATCCCAAATCCCAGCTTCTTCTAGTGGGTGCCCCTTTATTTCTTCACGAAATCCTCTTTCTGCTGGAAAGTATTTTTCCCACTGAGCAGCAGCAGCAGAGGCAGCTGAAATGTGTTATTCCTGCAGTGAAATAATGTTTTCCTAATCTCAACATCTTTTTTAAAGCATGTCCACATGTAGTGCACTTCCAGAGCAATTCAAGTTCCAGGCACAGCTGCAGAGAGCACTGAGAAAGGTTTCACTCCGTGATCTTGGAGGTCTTTTCCAACCTTTTAATGATTCTGTAACTGCTGGCATGCTCCAGCCCTGCTCCTCTCTGTGCTGGACGCTGTAAGGAGCTGAACCAGCTCCTGGTGTTTTTTAATTGTGGGTTTTGGTTATTTCCTCCTTGTTCTCTTGAACATAAGCCAAGGTGGGCAGAAGGAAGAACAAGTAAAAAAGGTTTAATTAGGATGGCAGCACTTTCCCTTGGGCTGATCATTCTGGCTGCACCAGAAAATCCCAGGCTTGGAATAGAGGAGATGCAGAGCAGCTGCAGCTCAGGGGGCTCAGACAGGGAGATGCGCCTTGGATTTGCAGCTGCTGGATGAGGTTTGGGCAAAAGGAGAGATGCACTTTCTGCTTTCAAGGCAGGTGACCTTCAGCCAAGTCTCCTTGAGTTCAATCCTTTCTCTCCTCCAACCACAGCCACAGAATTGCTCTGGGCTCAGTTCTCATGTGGGCAACAAGGAGAGGACTCCTGATCTGGGCTTGGGACCAGAGCCTGTCAGTGGCCAAGGTGGGAATCCAGGCTTCAGGAGTTCAATCATTGTCTGCATCCCCTTTCCTTGGTTCCTTTGGTGGATTTGGTGATAATCCTCTGTGGAATCTGGAATGGTCCCTGATTTTCATCCCAATGAAACTTGGCCATTGCCATGGCAGAGGGCTGGGACACGAGGCCACATCTTTGGGCTGCTGTAATTATTCGATGGTCACTCTGCTAATGACAGGTTCAATTAAGCACCGACAGATTTGTCTGATATATTCCCAGGAAGAAATAACTCCCACCCTGATGCCACTGCCAGCTGCCCTGGGCTCTGGATAAGGATGATAAATCCCAACAGGTCCAACTTCCAGCTGTGAAACTGAGTCCTTTACTGTGCTCAATACACGAAATATTCCAGTGTTTTTCTTCCAGATAACTACTCTAGATCAGCCTTATCTACTCACTTGTGAATTGTAGCCTGTAAAGCAGCCATAAAAAACAACAAGGACCACGGATTTGGTCCAATATGTCCATTTGTTTTTCCCCACAGGCAGAGATGAAGGTGCAGCAGTCTGGGGAGTGTGCAGCACATGCTGCTGTTTTGAGCCCAAGTAGATTTTAGTGTCAGCCCTTATCCCCTGCTCAGCTCAGGCTCTGAGGCTGATGCTGCACATCACAATCACACTTGAATCTATAGGGTGCCACCTCATTTGTCAGCTGCCATCAAGCTTTTTTTGCTGTCAGCCACATTCAAGCCATGATCAAACCTTGGACAGAGCGTGAGCAACAGCTCCAGTGAATTCTGCTGTCAGAACATGGATTAGAATCTTCTCTGAAGCACCTCCTGCCAAGGGGCTGATGTCATCTGTCTTCTCAGAGCAGGGAAATGGTGTGAATTCAATTTTTGTGATGAACAAATCCCTTTCTGTGAGTGCACTCAGGCCTGAGACCAAGAATCCAAGTGATTCCCTTTTTCCCCTCTTCCCCTGCCCCATCCCCACCCTGATGAGGTCGATGCTGGGGCTGCAGGAGATGTTGGTTTGTGTCACGACAGCCCATCCATGGACAAAACCCCTTGGGACAGCAAGGACTGGGCTCGAGATTGAAATGGGGAATGTTGAATGCTGAAAGTTCAGAATAATTGGAGGATATTGCTGATCCCATCACTCTCATCAGGAGTGGGCATAAACACCAGGTTTAGATTGATACCAAGGGCAAAAATCCTGCTGGGTTAGGCTGCACCTCAGGCTTTGCTCTAAAATGACCTGGCACAAGTGTAGGTGCTGTTTTCATTGAAAACTTGTACCAAAGCCTCCAGCCCTGCTGGATCTGAGTCTCAGGATCTGCACTGGCACCTGAAAACACTGAAAAATCTTCAATCCAACCAAAGCTCATTGCTTGACCTCATGCTCTTAGAATAATGGGCCAAGCTGAAGAGAGAATTGAAAATTTGATTTAAACACACCCAGCTCTTTGAACCATGGAAGGTGGAATGTGCAGGTTGATTATGACCTCCCTAAGATCCATTGCCAGGCACCAAAGCAGATTTCTCTGTGTCCTCACATTTTCACACCCACCTGAAAGATTTTCCAGGAGTTTGTGCATGACTTTCCTGTAAAATTCACCTGCTTTATATTCCTCTTTGGGAATGACATGTTGGATCAATGTATGTTGCTTTTATACTGTTTGTCACCTTTTATCTCCTTAGTTCTGGGATTTTTGTGCATGAACGAGGCAGAATTTCCAGCTGACAATCTTCTCCTGAGCTTTCTTGGGAACACAGCTGATGTTGTCCCATCCAAGATGGTTCAAACCCAGCAGAGCTGGAGTGTCAGCTCGTGTAAGGCTCTCCCCAGCTCCTTGGAAGGGATTTGCAGCTCGTTCGTGTTTCTGCACACAGCTCTCCTGATTTATGCTCATGCTGACAAGAAGTTCAGCATCAGGAGATGCCCAGATTGGATTTTTCCAAGGAAAACCTGGCTCAGAGCAGCACAGCCCTGCTCAGGTGACAGGCACAGCCTCCCCCAGAGCTCAGGGCTCCAAACCCCAGCCCAGAGTGGGATTTGATGACAACCCATGAGGATGGATTTAAAATCTCTTCTTCAGGGGTGTTGCCAAATATTAAAAATCAATTTTCAGTCTTTGGACCCTTCTCTTTACTGAAAAAAGTTTTACAGGACTGGGATTGTTGCTGAGCTGTCGCTGAGAGCTGCTGAAACACAGGCAAAAGAACCTTTTATGAAATAATCCCCCTGTCTTCATTCTGTCACTGCTATCAAGCTGAATAAAGCCAGGAATTTAAGCCTTGATTCTGCAAAGCACTTAAATGAGTGCTCAGGTTTTAGTGAGAGCCCTTGCCATGGGCAGAGCCTGTTCCAATGTGGCCTTTCCAAAGGATTATTAGGTATTTTTTAGGATATACTTGTCAAAAGAAACTCCTCCTCCTCCCATAGTGTTTAGCCATCAATCTGTGCCTTCTGCAACAGAGAGAGGTCCAGAAATGCATTGTAAGGAAAGATAAGTGGATTTTGGGAAAGCCTTTACTGAAAACGGATTATTTTTTTAATAGAAAACTGAGTATTTTGCTCTATAGACTGAAATTTGAGAGGTGGTTTGACTACAATAACCAGGATATTGCAGGGAATTGAAAGTAATAAACTTTCATCTTGGATAATGCTCATCTAGAAATGGATAAAATGAGCTAAATAAGAGTAGAGGAATAGGAATAGAATTAAGGAAAAAGAGGCAGTGTCTAAATGAAATATTTTGTTTCTTCAGTGCCCAACCCATGACTCTCCAAACTCTCATCACAAGTGGTGGCTGCTTGGATAATGTTAATGTAGAAATTGATAAAATGAGTTAAACATGAGTAGAGGAATAGGAATATAATTAAGGAAAAAGTGCCTAAATTAAGTATTTTATTTCTTGACCAACCCATGACTCTCCAAACTCTCATCACGTGTTGGCTGCTTGGATAATGTTATCTAGAAACGGATGAGTTAAATAAGAGTAGAGGAATAGGAATAGAATTAAGGAAAAAGTGCCTAAATTAAGTATTTTGTTAGAAATGGATAGAATGAATTAAATAAGAGTAGAGAAACAGGAACAAAATTAAGGAAAAAGAGGCAGTGTCTAAATGAAATAATTCGTTTCTTGACTGCCCAACCCATGGGTCTCCAAACTCTCATCACCACCAAGTGGTGGCTGCTTGGGTAATCTAGAAATGGATGAGTTAAATAAGAGAAATAGGAATAGAATTAAGGAAAAAGAGGCAGTGTCTAAATGAAGTATTTTATTTCTTGACCAACCCATGGCTCTCCAAACTCTCATCACGAGTGGTGGCTGTTCCAGCAGTGTGAGGTCTGAGGAAGCAGCTCACAAGAAACTCCAGGGTAACTGGCGATGAAGCAATGTTATTTGTCACAATAATTACTAATCCCTTAAGAAAGCAGAACAATGTTTGGGTTGGATGTGAGGAAAGATTAAAATTTCAGCCCGCACTTGAGCTTAATTCTTTGGATTCCAGGTTGTTCGTGTTGAGAAGCCCAAGGACACCCAAAACCTGTCCTTTAGCAGACCCTTCCCCATGTGAGCACCCACCCAGCCCTGGGAGGGAATGCCCTCATCGGAAACAGATAATCCTTCCCCAAACAAACCCTTCCTTCCCTTCTCTTCCTCTCCCTGTGCTCTCCTGCCCTATTGAGTTACGTTATCATATCAAGTCGTGGCATGGCACAAAGCAGCTTAATGTACTGCAAGAATGCAGCTCTGTCTGCAGTAATCCCTGTCAGCTTTGCTTCCCAGAGCCTCTTCCATGGGTTTTGGGAGAGGTGTGATCCATCAAAGCCTCTCATTTTCATATCTACCTGGTGTAGTGTTACACAACCCAACAAAAATCCCCCTGTGTGCCATATCAAAGAGCAGCCCCGATTCCCAGAAGTGTTTTTGTTGGATCATCTGCCAGAAGAATGGCCTATCCCCAATTTTCCCTTTCCAGAGATCTGAAAGGTGTCAAAGAGCTGCAGGGCCTAAATCCTCATCCCGTCCCCATTGTCTCTGACAGTGGAAATGGGAGCTCCCATATGAACCTGGATGGTTTGCAAAGACTTTACCCACACCAGCACAAGGATTTCAAAGGGTTTTACCCACAAAGATTTTACCCACACCAGCACAAGGATTTCAAAGGGTTTTACCCACAAAGACTTTACCCACACCAGCACAAGGATTTCAATCCCTATAAAGGGTTGGGAAAGAAGCACCCATGAGGTTCTTTTCCTTCAGACCAGTTTCTCCCATAAACATTTCTCCTCTGCTTTAATCACACAGGAATTCCAGTGACATCTTTACTTCCCAGTAAAGAGCATGGGGAGGAATTCCTTATGTAACTTCCCTGCCTGAGTTGCATAAAAATTCATCCTGCCAAGAAAGTGAGTGCATTTTGCATGCATTTAGACTGGTTTATATGGCTTTTATTTCCCTCGCTGGACCTGTTATCACATTTCATCCTCAAAAGTGGTTGGACTTCTCCTTATTTCTCCCCTTGGTGGTAGGGATGGTAACAGGAGAAGAGTACATTCTATTCTGGGTTATTTTTAGGTCTAAAATCAGAACATTTGAAGTCATAGCCCGAGTGGATTAAACAGTTCAGAGTGAAGCAGGTCCCATTTCTGTGTTTGCACAGCATCAGGGTCCTGGCAGATAACTGCAGGCATTGTGTTCATGCAGATGATGACAAAAGAGGTTGTTTTGCCCACTCTCAAACACCTCAAAGCTTTGCCAAGATCCCCATTTCGAAGAAAGCTGGGATATCAGATTTACAACTTCTAGAGGGAGAATGCTGGGGCTGAAGGAGGTAAATTAAGGTCAGCCTAGAGAAGGAAGAAAGCCTCAAGCTGCTGAGCTGTGTGAGAACACCCAACCCCAGATTCCTGCCTGGAAGAGGCTCCTCTGGATTAATCCTGAATTATTCCCAAGCAATGCCTTCTCCCAGAGTGGATCTGTGGGTGAAACATCCAACCTGTGCTGTTACAAGAGCAGGAGGTGCTTTCCAGGTGCAGGAAGACTCCCACCTGTTGTTGTTTTAAATTCAGTTTTTCAGCTGTGTGGAACCATTGACTCACCCACATAAATTCCTCTAGGTACTCTAGGTAAATTCCTCAGGTAAATTGGCTTCCTCTAGGTAAATTCCTCAGGTAAATTTGCTTCCTCTAGGTAAATTCCTCAGGATGGGTTCTGCAGAGCCACTCTGCTCCTTCCAGTGGGAAATTGCCAAATTCCCCCTGTTTGGCTCTGTTTATCCACAGGACAAGTGTGTCCAGTGCCACTGAGAAAAAATGGAGATGGAATCTGGAAAGGAGCTCAGATCCCACCTGCAGCACAGCCAGATGGGATTTCCACCTTCTGGAGCCAAGCTGACAGAAAACCACCTGCAGAAAACCAAGATCTGCTGCTCCTGGGCCCCCGTTCAACAGGGGAACTCCAGCAGAATTTCTCTGGTAGCTTCACAGACACTTCTTGGCAACACCACGACATCAAACACCCGGATTTATTTTTTCCCCCTGGAATAACACCAGCCCAAGTCTTTCAAGACAATTTAGGCTGCAGTTGCCCATAGAGCAACAAACACTCAGGGCTCTCCTTGCTGCAGCATCTTTCCCTGGGCCCCATCCCACGTGTGCAGGGGACAGAGGTGTGCAGGACCTGGGTGCTGAGTTCCAACAGCTGAAGTCATGCCTGTGGTATCACAAATATGAGAGCCCAAAGCCGTTTCAAGGGTTTCCAAGCCAAACACTCCAGCACATTTCGTAGCCTTTGAAATCCATCTGGCCAAAAGCTCCTGACAGTGTGATCTATGAGGCTGTGGAATAGTTTCCCCTGGGAAGTGTTGGAAGGGCTATCATTTGAGTCATTTAGTGCTGAGGGGAATATACCACGGGGAATAATCCCTCATTAGCTGGACTAATGGAGCTTTCTGCTTCAAACTCTGGTGTTCCTACAAAAAAAAAAAAGAAAAAAAAAATATATATCCCTTGTCTTCTCCTTGTTCTTCCATATGCTGAAATTGGCAGGGATGTGAGGCCTTTGGATATTTTGTAGCTTTTGTTTATAAGGCACATAAATTTATCAGAGGAGGGGGGTTTCATGTGTCAGGCAAAGTGTGGAGTGTCAAGAGCAATGTGAGGGAAAGAGTCCTGGGGATAAATGAAAGGCACATCCGTTATTTTCTAAAAGGCAGGGAGACGTGTGGGTCCTTCCTGAGGAGCTCTGAGCAAGTTCCAGGGAATGGAGATGTGGAATCTGAGTGGAGCTGAGCCTTGAGCTCACCAGCCTCCCATGGACAGCAACTGTCTGCGTTTGGCTGGTGGATTCCTGGGACATCTCATCCTCCATTCAGACTTTTCCTGGGATAACACAATTCCCAATAACACAATTCCAACCCATCCTTTTCACCATGTGTTGTTTCAGATCAGTCATTTTTATGCCCTGGATGTGGAAGGACCCCAGGTTTGGTCCTCTGGGAACATCAGCATGGTGACTTTGAGGATCAGGCACCTGCTTTTTGGATGACCACTGCTCCCTTCCCTCATGATCTTCCTGTGTAACCACTTGGATTTTTGGGATCACTCACCCTGAGGTGCAATTTAACATCTCTGATGGGTGAATCACAGTCCCAGCTGGCTGGATCCTCACCAGTTTTACCTTATCTATGGAGAACATGGAGAAACCATCCCAAACTTTATTGCTAAGACCTAGCATGGGTGTTATGACTTTCTCCTATGGAATGCAAAAGTTTTCCAAGACCTGGCCACTCCAGAGAGCACCAGCTCACTCATTGCTCCCTTGACTTTACTTGTCATAGGTGCCTCAGTGCCAGTGTGGCCTTTCAGAGAACTCTGACATCACTCCAGCATCTGCAGAGGAATTCTTTTTGGGCTATTTTTTTTTGCTTCCCAAAGTCTTGAATATTTTCCAGCCATGATGATTTTCCCTTCTGTGCTTCTTTTTTTAACCGTAGATTTTCCAAGTGGGCAATCCCAAAGGTGGCCGGCTTCACGGGCGGGAGAAAGAAAAAGAGTCACACAGAGATATTTTAAATGCGACGTGAATTTTATGCCAAAAAGTGTCTTTTCCATATTTATAAGCCCCTGTCATCCCCTCTCCCTCCGCCTCCTCCTGCTTAAAAGGAAACTCCATTACAA
Source organism: Spizella passerina (assembly GCA_013401375.1). Taxonomy (NCBI): domain Eukaryota; kingdom Metazoa; phylum Chordata; class Aves; order Passeriformes; family Passerellidae; genus Spizella; species Spizella passerina. The sequence continues at coordinate 38,385 of WBNQ01061134.1, forward strand.
AGGCAGGAAAGAACATCAAACAAACCTCGCTTGGCAGCCATGTCTATATGTGAAATTACTGTCAGAGTACAAAGGAAGACTCAAGATTTAGAAGGTAACGTGTGACAAGAGAACGCCGTCCCCCTCAATGTCTTTACCTTTTGTTGGTGAGAGCTGGGAAGGGGTTGGTGGTGCTGCTTTTTTTCCTTTTGGGAAGGACCGTGCCAATTATAGAAAGGCACAAATCGCGGCGGTTTGGCTGGCTGGGAGCCCCTGATGCCAGCAGTGACTCCAGCCAGGGCTGTGTGGCCACGTGCTCACCCTCAGCTCCATCCTCCAGGGCCACCCCAGGAGCAGCCGTGGTGTTTGATCCCACAAAGCTTTGATGGAGGCACTTTGGAGCTGCTGGGGGGGCTCTGGATGCCCTCGGCTCCCCTTGGCACGAGGGAAAATGTGTTGGGTTGGAGTGACCACATGTGCTTTCCGTGCAGCCTTTCAGCAAATGGCTCCCAGAAAATATGTTTTGTTTCACTAGGGGAGCAAATTCCTGCTCTGGAATGGAAGTTATTCCTGCTCTGTGACTGGAAATTAATTAATGGGTCAATGTAGCCACGGTCTTGACGTAGATCTTTGTCTCATCTTTCTCTTCATCTTGGACAGTGTCTTTATTAGCTCTATTCTTATCCACGCTCTTGCAATCCTGCTTTTCCTGCCAAAACAACGCTCCTTTTCCATGTTTCCCAGATGATGCAGGAGAGCAGGGCAGGGAAAGCAGTGGAGTAGCACAAGCTGCAGGTCCCCAGCCCTGGCAGGTGGGACAGGAGACGTCGAACCTGCTGCCCTCACCAGCCTTGGCTGCTTGGGCTCTGCCCAAAAATTCAGTTGAGAATTGAATATTCAGGGGCTTATAATTAAAAAAAAAAAACAACAGAACAGGGGTTTTGTTAAAAACCACAGCGTTTATAATTAAAAAAACACCAAATCATGGAGTTGGCCACCTCGTTTGGGTGGATTGATGCATCTGCCCTGTCCTTCCTCTACCCTACAGTCTCAAATGAAAGTTAAGCTGAGAACAATTCCCAGGCCCAAAGAACTCTAAATTAGTTTTCCCCTCCTGTATTTATGAAATGTTTGTATCTTTAATCTGCTTCTCACTCAGTGTGGTTCCATGGTCCGTCCCCTCCTGGTCAGCCTTGGCTGCTTGGGCTCTGCCCAAAAATTCAGACATTCAGCTGAGAATTGAATATTCAGGTGTTTATAATTAAAAAAACCCCAAGAAAACAACAAAAACTGGGGTTTTGTTAAAAACCACAGGGTTTATAATTAAAAAAACACCAAATCATGGAGTTGGCCTCCTCATTTGGATGTCACCCTGTGGATTGAGGCATCTGCCCTGTCCTTCCTCTACCCCACAGTCTCAAATGAAAGTTAAGCTGAGAACAATTCCCAGGTCCAACCCTAAATTCGTTTTCCCCTCCTGTATTTATGAAATGTTTGTATCTTTAATCTGTTTCTCACCCTGTGTGGTTCCATGGTCCATCCCCTCCTGGTCCCCTGTGCCAGGACCTCTGCAGGAGAAGCTGGCTCATACCTGGTGTGGCTTGCTCAGGTGTGAATCTCTCCCCTTTGTTCTTTGAAGGAAAATATTTTTTTTCCCTAAAAGCCAGGCTTAATGCAAGAGACACTTTTAGTCCCTCTTAGTTTTGAGGGTTATTGAACTTACCCATTGTAACCCAAAGGTGAATTTAAATTTTCAAATAATAGGAGCTTTCTTTTTTGGCTGTTGTTGGAGCGTGGGTGCTACAAGGTCTTTCCTCCCTTATTTTAGGGATGGAGGCATTGTTTGTTGGTTTTTTTTTTTTAATACAGAGTTCATCATGAGCTGCAAATGACATTTGTTGACCTCACGCCAGATATCCAGAAGCACCACACCGACTGTGTCTTGCATTTTTGGGAAGAACCATTGCCCTTCCTCCTCTTATTAATAACAATAAAAACTGAGCCTTTTTCATTTTCCCCCATAGGAAAAAAAAACACTTTAAAAATCTGTGTGGGGAGGCACGTCTGCAAACCTGGTTTACAGCCCCTTTCCAGTCTCAGCTGAAGTTTTTTTGAATGAGGTGCAAAAAAGTGGCTGAGAGCAGGGGGAAGGGAGGAAAACTCAGTTCTGTGCACACACACACACACACAAGATGGAGACACTGGTTAGCAACATAAACAAAAGGTGGGTGGTAACCCCCGAGCTTTTTTTTTTTGACAGCCAGTGGTGGCAGTGATGAATTTGTGAAGTTATCTAATTTTCCACTGTTTTAATTAGAGGCCTGGGCTATGAGACCTAACAGCTGGGTTCTTTGTACTGCTTTCTGTTGCCTGACAGAGAAAAATTTCTGCTGTATCTTCAGCCAAGCTTTCAGTCTGACCTGAGCAAATGAAACTTCTGGGACTCATAAACTGTGGTTTCTGGGCAGATTGCTTTTTGAACTGCTCCTTAGCCCTCCTAACATGCAAAGAGCACAAAGGCTCGCAGAGTGAACTCCCTTTGTACTCCCGAGCTAATGGGGATGCTCATTAAAGAGGCAGGAGGGGAGGGAGGCAGGGACTCTCCCTGCCATATTAGAGGACTTATCAAGTGTAAAGTTTCTCCTGGTCGGCCACAGCAGAGCTGGGAAGTTGTAAAGCTCAAGCCCGTGGAAGACAATGGCTTTGGTTGCACAGCACGACCAGTTGAGCAACTTAATTTATGACTCAGCTCCTGCCAAGTGATTTTTAAAGCTTTACATTAGGCTGGATGTGCATCACAGTTCATCACCCCTCTGCTTCTCCAGGCATGCACTGTAACCACTTTCCTTCGCTGCAATCCAGGAGGGAAAAAACGTCAGAGGAATTTTTAGACCTGAATTCAGCTCAGTCTAAAGCCTCTGCTTAAATCCCATTGGAGTCAAAGGAATTAAGCAAGGCTTTGACTTAAAGCACATACTTAATTGCTTTGCTGAATCAGAGCCCATATTCTGATTTTCTTCCTCAGGAGCTCTTCAGAGTCAGAAATGTGTTTCCATCCTCCAAAGGCCATTGCCCCTGTTCCCCCACCTGCTCATGGCAGATTTCCTTGGGGCTGTTTTGCTGCAGGAGTCAAAGGCACTCGGTGATGACAAGGCCACTCAAGCCAATGCAACTTCAATAAACCAGAAAGTCGTTTGATTTGCAAGGAACTCACTGGAAATAGTTTTGTTTTTTTCTGTGAGGGCAGCTGAGTAATGACCCATCACTCAGGCAGTTGTGAGAGGAGAGCCCTTTACAACTCTGGGGTGAAGAATGGTGCCTTTAATTGCCACCATCTCAGGCCTGGCTTGGACAAAAAATTTCAGGCATGTCCAAGTGCTGGAGCAGATGGATTGTGCAGCACAGGGAGGGGTTTCAGGCTTTCCATCATCCACACTAGTGGTAAAACCATGGCCTGCTGCAGCACTGCAGCCCCACCAGCTCCTGGAGCATGGGAAGGGCAGCTCTTGTCAGATCCATGGCCAGAGAGCATCAAGGCAAACCCAAATAAACTTGGGTTTGAGATTTTCCTGCTTGGATGGAGCAGTGTCTGGCCCTCATCCACCCATTCTCCTTCACCCTTGAGACAGATAGCCAAGAATGACAGAGAACTTGGGCAGAGAGTGTGGATGAGCATGGTTTTGGCCAGAAATACCAGTTCAAAACTCTTACCAAACCCAGCTACTTCCAATAAAAACCTTTGCTCCCTTCTGGTAGGAAGTGGGTCTGCTCCCACTTCCTCCATCCCTAAAATAAAGGAGGAAAGACCTTGTAGCATCCACGCTTCAACAACAGCCAAAAAAGAAAGCTCCTATTCTTTGAAAAGTTAAATTCACCTTTGGATTACAATGGGTAAGTTCAATAGCCCTCAAAACTGAGAGGGATTAAAGGTCATGCTCCTGTGTGATGCCTTCCCTGTGGTTTGCTCCATAGGTTTGGATCTGGTTTTATTGGATGAATCCATCACTACAGAAGGGAATCCAGGGCCTGCAGTGTGTGAGGAGTGAGAAGGGAGACCACAGAGCTCCTCTGTTGGGGAGAACCTCCATCTCCATCTCCCTGATGGGCACTGACAGCTCCTTGCACACACTGACTGCTGCTTTCCCTTATATGTAAAAAAAAGGACGGGAGAAATCCTCTTGTGACATTCCCTATTTGTCCTTGGGTGGATTCTCCCATGAAAAAGTGGAAATTTCATCCCCATCCAGTTCAGAGAGGTCACAACTCCCTCTTTATGAACTCTGGCTCTGCTGGGCAAAAGTTCTTGGGTTTTGCCCTAATGGGGCAAAATTTGGATTTGTCCCTCATGTGTTGGCTGTGGTCTGGGCACAGCTGTGCCCACGTGAAAGCTTTGGGGGAAAAGCAGGAATTGTTCCTCTCCTGAGGCTAATTAACAGGACAGTGCTGAGTGCATTTTAATGGAGGCCACTCTGTCGCCCCATGTGGAAACATCTGCACTTTTCCCTGGGATGAAGTGACAGCTGACATTAAGCAGTTTGCAAGTCCCAGGTGCCAAAAGTCCAACTAAGATGGGATTTAAGCCAAATTCAGGTTGCATTCCAAGCTGTGATGAAAGGGAATTTTGAAACGTCCGACTTCCCTGCAGAGCAGAAATTCCGTTTCCCAATCAGCTCCAAATAATCATTTAAAGATGGGATTCTAAATTGGGATTGTTTTAATGTGTCATCTTGGTTTTAATTGCTTGGAGTTCTGAGTAAATGTTATCAGACCATCAGAGCCTGAGGATGGAGCAAGAGCCGGGTGGTGATTCAGATGGAATTGCCTCTTGCCAAAGAGGAAGTGCTGGGATTGGGATGACTCCTGCTCCAGAACAAGACAAGACACTGAACTCTCTGTTTACAGTGGGCCACCGAAAGAATGGGATAATTGCAATTATCCCAGCGGAGCTGCCTTTTAATGACTGCTTCATTTTGAAAATACATATGTAAATCTCCCAGGAGGTGGAGAGGTGCCAATTTGTCCTGGCCAGGCTGGGGACCTTTTATCTCCTTCAAAGAGCTGGCAGCTCAGCCGTGGCAGCAGGGTCCAGCATCAGGGCAGGCTGTGCTTGCTCAGCAAAAAGTCACAGCACCAGCGTGCACAGACCACACCAGCACCCAGCTCAGACACCATGGAGCAGCTGAGGGATGGATAATGCTGGTTTTCCCTCTAATAATCCCTGTGGTTTTGCACCAAAAGCAGAATTCAGCTCTAGGGGTTTGCTCTGGGGAGATGCTGAAATGTGGGTGCTTCTCTGTGGTGTATTCTTATTTTTCCACCCCATTTTTTACCTGCTTCACCATTTCAGTACCAGGGTACATGATCCATCTTCCCTGAGATGAAGTGATCCCATATTTATCCTGTCAGTCCAAGATACTCAAGTCTGTGCTCTAAAGAATCTCTGTATTTGGAAAGGAAAACTTCACTTATACTTTGTTATAATTCCCCCCTCTCTAAAGCTCCTGATGCTCAATTTCTGAAGAGGCCCAAGGAATCAGGAGCCAGCACCCGCTGGGTTGGAATTTCTGGACTCTTTAAGGGCATTTGAGTGGAATATTCTTTGTCTAACATGTGGCCAGAGGTATCCAAAGGATCAACAACATGTTGAGAAATCAAGATTCTTGAAGGGATAAGACCTTCCCATGCAAATCCTGGCCAAATTCTGCACTGTGAGTAAGCGAACAGGAGCTGCGCTCTAAATGCTGAATTTATTGGTCTTTGTGTTTCAAGGTCTGCAGTAATTACCATCATGTGACTGGGGTTCATGGACTTGGGAATGTTACTCGTCCCACTATCTGCTGTGGGAGTGCTCAGACACACGGCCCAAAAAGGCCCAGAAACCACAGATTTATGAGAGCAGCCTTTTTAAGCGTGCCCCTGTCCAAGAAATGGGAGTTTCTAAATCACTCCCTTCTTCCCCACATATTGGATTGGCTTTGCTGGAGCAGGCACTGCTCCCTGATATTAATTGCTGGATTTAATAAATTGTATTTGGAGAGGGTTGGAGATTTGCCATGTCGATTTTCTGACTCCTCCTCTCTTCTCCACTTGTGGATGGGAGAAAGGGAACAGCCACCCCTGGATGGATCAACATGTTGGAGAGCATGGAAGCTCCCCCTGAAATATCCTAAAAACTTCAGATCTCCCCCTGAAATATCCTAAAAACACTTCAGGTCTCAGCCTGAGCTGGGGTTCACTCGTTTCACCCATGGTTGGCATCCCCCCACCACGTCAAAGTGTCCTCTCTGATTTCTTAGGGCCCAAAAGTGCTCAGATGGGTCACAAGGAGCAGATCTTCATGGAGATTGGGCACAGGTCCTCCAAATTTAACACAGTGAGGAAAATTTCTAGGAAAAATAAAGCCCATCCACCAAAATAAAGTCACAAAGAGCCTTCCTAACCAGTCCTGTAGTGCTGGGAACTCACAAAAGGCTTTGTGTGAGGTGAAATTCCATTTTTTTCCATTCCCCAAACCAATAAACCCATCCATTATTTGCAAAATCTGCTTAAAAGGGTACATCCTCTGCTTTTTTTTTTCTCAAAACAAGGTTTCCAAACGGGCAGTTTGACTGTGAAGATGAAATAAAAGATAAAAAATAAATTACCCTGGAGCATCCTTGTACCTCTACTCAAAGTACAAATTGTCTGCTCTGAAATTTATTGGAGATACTGAGTGACCCCTGCCTGTGGGAGCATGGGGGTCTGTTCTGCTGGCAGTTTTTGTGTGAAATTACCATAATTTTGGTTTAAGGTGCTGATATTTAACAGAAGGTTGAAATGCTGGGGGATGTTTGTGTTCTTTAGGGTGATTAAGCAATGTCTGAGCAGGACACATGGTTAAAGTTAAATCTGACTCTTGGTGCTTTGGTACATGGAGGTTTGGGGGTGATGCTTGTGTTGATGATGTGTTCAGCTACTCTCTGTCCTCCCCTGACTCAGGTTATTATTCTGAGGTCCTTTCCCAGCCCTCACTGATTCATTCCTTTGCTATTTCTTCCTCGAGCTTGATCTGTGGAAAATAAAACCCCAAACTTGGATTTTTCCTCCGTTAACTCCTGCAGATGCTCATCCTTCAGGGAAGATTTGAGTTTCTCCATAACCTTGGGATGATTTGCATCACTAGACAGCAAAATCAGGAATTATTTGGTAACCCCATGTGGTTACAACAGTGTGGATTATTCTCCATCACTGCAGTCCTGCCTTTTCCCTCCTCTTGCCACATTATTTCCATCCCTTCCCTTCTCCTGCTCCTCTGACCTGGCTGACCTGGGAGAGTTTTGTAGGGCTCATTTTCCCACTGATTCAATTAATTAGGGGGTAATTAATCAATGAATTAGGGAGCTGGGTGAGTTGTGCCTAGGGATGTAAAAGGAGCTGCATCCTCACACCCCTGGGGTTCAGGGATTGAATTAACAAACTCCAGAGGGTTTTGCAGTGAATCTTGTTATTCCTGGATGGTGCCTTTCTAAAAAATTTCTAATTAATTGGGATTTCCAGCTCTGGTGACCCAACAGGGCAGGGCCATGGGTGGGTTTGGCAGAGGTGGGAGGGAGCAGGGTGGCTCCTGGTAACCAGTTTTAGTGCTAGAGCAGATTCATCCAAATTTCCTGCTAGAGAAGCTTGCAGAATACTGAACTTTGCACTAAATTGATGCGTTTGCTGATAACTGAGTGTTTTAAAGGGTGAGTGGATCCTGGCTAACTGGATTGCCTTTTTATTGTGGTTTATTTTTGGGGGTTTTTTGTTTGGTTTTTTTGGGTGTTTGTTTGTTTGTTTTTAATTTTTTTTTGTTGTTGCTTTTTTTTTTATTTAGACTTTTACTTTTAAAAAACTCCTTTCCGCAATTGCCAAACCTCTGCAAAGTTCAATATTCTCTTCTATTCAATTTACAATTCCAAAATTCCAATTCCACCTGCCGCCACGAGTTCACTTCCATTTTTATTGGAGCCTTTCAGTTCTCCATCATTTTTCCCCCCTGAATTTCTGTGCCTGAATGCTTCACACTGAGTTAAACACAGGAATATTCCTGCCCTGCACCTTCAGCAGAGAAACTTCCATCACTCCTGAGAAGAAACCCAGGACTAATTCCCTCCCTGCCCTCAGCCAAGACACATTTTCTGCCTATAGGACACCTGTCAAAGAGGAACAGACTTTTTAATAAAATAAACAAAAAATCATTTGGTGAGAAAACTCAGGGAAGAGAAAGAACCAGCCAAGTCCCGGATATCCTGGACAGAAGTTTTCATGCTTCCTTCAGCTGTCTTGAAGAAAAATGTCATCTCTTTCTGGCCAATTCCAGTTTTATTTTCAGCCCGAGGAATAGCTGCAGAGCATAGATGAAATTTTCTTTCTTGCCTAATGTAATCAAAGGCTTAGTGGACGAGGTAAATGATGGCACGAGCTGCAATTAAATGTTCCAGGGCTTGAGGTGCCTGAGTGATCTGAGTGTCAAAAGTGGGGTGAAAAATGAGCTGGAACGTGGGCAACAGACCTGCATGGAGTTGTTCCTTCTCTCCAGGAGGGACCAGGGAGGAAAGGTCACATTCCAGCAGCCCCAAAACGTGGTGATGCTGGGGTTGGGGCTCAGGAGGGACTTTGGGCTCTGCTGGGCAGGGCAGGATGAGCTGAGCTCAGCTTTGTGGGGAGGGAAGTGCTGAGCCAGAACTGGATCAGCCCATGAGCTGTGCTGGAATCCTGGCTCAGAGAAATCCTGCATGTCCCAGGCAGAGTTTTGGCCTCATTCCTTTGGGTAACCATAAATGAGCTTCATAAAAAGACCCTGTGAACGTGCCCTGGATCAAAATGTCATCCAACCTTCCTAACTACCCTGATACTGAGCATGGGCATTCAAAATCTCATTTGCAGCCTGTCCTGAGCTCCCTGGCCCTGTGTCTCAAAGCCCAGCACAAAATGAGGCAGAGGATGGATTAATTTGGTGATTTTTGGGCACACTCCACCCCTCTTTAGCTCCCACTTGGCTTTTCCTTTCTGCCTTGACCTCAGCGTGCCTCCTTCCCTGCCTGCTGCTCTCTGAATAAAACACTGTCCCCTTAAACTGAATCTTAAAAAATAAATTCAAAAAATATATCCCAGATTCCCTGCTCCTAATTCAGAAGCTCAGCTCAAATCAGGCAAAGCAATTGAAACAAAGACCAGAGCAGCTTAGACAAAACTGAATTGCTGCTTATTTTAATTCACCGCAATTTTCCTGCGAGCGGCTCTGGACGTTTTATTTGTGAAATTTTCAAGTGTGAAATTACCATAATGCAGGGAGGCAGAGGCCAGAGCTGGAAACTGTTTACCCACAAGTTAAGAAAATGTTTTTGCAGTTGGCTGATGTTCAGTCCCATGAATAATATTTTGCAGAGGAGTTTGCTCCCTGATTAGCACAAAATGCTCTGTGCACGTCTGGGAGCAGCTTGCTGGTGGCTCTGCAGGTTTTTTTGAAATTCCTCTTGTTCCTTGGAATATCTGGGTTTGTCTTGGAGCCCAAGCTGTGCAGAGGAGATTGGATGAGCAGAGGAAAAGTTGTTTTATCCTGGTTATTATCTCTGAATCAACTCTCTCATTTCTCAGGAAAAAATTAAAAAAAAATATTTAATTACTTGTGGTTGGAAGGAGCCACTGCTGCACTCTGGCTCTTCTTGAGATTGAAACCTTTTGGTGCTCAGCCTTTCACCTCTCTCAGAAAGATTTTTGCTACTTGAGCCCAATCCTGGTTTAATCTTGGGAGAAATCAGCAATCCATCCCAAAATTCAGTGGCTTTTCCAGTGATTTGCCAGGATTCAGATTTGGGTGGGAATTTCCCTCCTTATTTTTCTCACCATTGGAGACAAAGGCTTTCAGCACCAATTTTAGGATTTTTTTTGCTGTTCTTCAACCCTTCAGAAATGGCTCCTGTACACCCAGGAGCCTTCAGGCCACCAATGAAGGTCAGCCAGGGAAAATGCAGATTTAGGACCATGATCATGTGAAGATTTCATGAAATCATGGAATGGGTTGGTTGGAAGGAACCTTAAATCCCTTGCACCCCCTGCCATGGTTTATATCCACATAAAATCCAAGACAAGCTGGAGCAATGCATTGATCAGTGTTCAATTTCCTTTCTTCATTTTATCCATTGCTCTTGAAGGACAGAACATTTCTCTCACTAGCTCAGAAGATATCTCAATTTTACATCCTTCTTGGACAAAAATATTTACTTTTTCTGCTCGGAGATAACAACTTCCTGCACGTTTTACACTTTCTCTTTATTCTTTCTCTATATTTTACACTTTCTCTATATTCTGTATCCATCCTGTGCTGAATCCAGGCACTGATTTCATGTCTGTTTTCCCTCCTGTTAGGAAGGAGCTGCACAGCTCCTTATTTCTGATTTTTCCTGGCTCTTTGCAAAGCTTGTAATTAAGATGGCATTTGATCAACAGCCTGACTGTTTCCTGAAGCAGAAGCAGGTAGAGGTGCTGATACATTTGTACTTTGAACAGTCTGGGCAAGGCTGTTCTCTCAATCCTGAACCTCTCTGACAAACTCTTAGAGGTTTGGCCCATGTTTATAATACACAAATACATTGAAAAGAAGCAAGAAAAGACAAAAAACCACCCTCCAGTCCTCTGTGAAATCGCAAGCAGAAAGCTGGGGCTGTCTGTGAGGAACTGCAAGAAGTTTTGCTCTGGAAATGCCAGGCAGAGGCACAAAGTGGAGCCGTGTGCCAGCCCCAGCTCCCCCAGGAGCGGCCAAACTGCAGCTCCTGCTGCCCATGCCAGCCCCACTGCCCATGCCAGCCCCAGCTGCCGTGGCACCGAGCCACCAGGAGCTGCTGGGTCACTGCAGGTCCTGCCTGCGAGCTCAGCCTGGGCTGCTCCTGCCCAGAGCCCCTGGGAGCTGCTGCAATCCCCCCACGCTCTCCTATTCCTGTGTTTTCCCAAAATGGGAGCGAATCTTGGCCAAATGAAGATTTCCCCGAGGTCTGCAGCACTGGGAAGGTTGGGTAACTTCTGTTCCTGCATTCCCACCTCTCCTCTTGATCCCTTAACATGCAGGGATGAGGATTCACCCTGGGAACTGCTGCAGTCCCCCTCCCAAGCTCCCCTCTTCCCGTGTTTTCCCAAAATGGGAGCAAAGTTTTGGCCAAATGAAGATTTCCCTGTGATCTGCAGCACTGGGAAGGCTGGGTAAATTCTTTCCTGCATTTCCACCTCTCCTTTTCATCTCTTAACACACAGGGATGAGGACTCACCCTGGGACATGCTGCAGTACCCCCAGGCTCACCTCTTCTCAGGCTCCCCTCTTCCCATGTGGTTCCAAAATGCGAGTGAAGTTTTGGCCAAATGAAGATTTCCCTGAGGTCTGCAGCACTGGGAAGGTTGAGTAATTTCTGTTCTTGCATTCCCACCTCTCCCCCTTGATCCCTCCACCTGCTGTGAGTCCCTGTGGATCCTGTCCCACCTGGATCCAACCTTTCTCCCACTGAACGCTTCGAGCTGGGATCTTTCCTGAAGAAACCTGAGATTATCAAGTTTTGGATTAGCAGGCAATTTCCTGACTTTCTCAACATCATAAATGAGGTCAAAAAGGTCTTTTTGAATGGAACCCATTAATCTCCTTGTTGTTAGCAAGGAAATGTTGAAAAGTGCAGGTGTTAACAGTCGCTGTGTTATTTTTGGGAGAATGTGAACTGAAACACTCACAGGAAGCGTAGTATTCCCCTGCCAGCATCCTGGAGTATTATTTTAGGCAGCAGAACTGAGGGTTATGTGCAGGATTATGCTTTCATCACACCTTTAGGGCTCGAGCACTTTGTGTGCAGGAATTTTGCCTGGAGCGTTTCTTTGCTCTGTCTCCTCTGTTTTGGAAAAAATGAAAATAAAATCCCCGTGGTGGCCAAGCAGCAGCATTATGGTGTAAAAACAGGACAGAATTCAGCCCCTGGATCACAGGAGGGATTTGCTTCAGGGATCATTTCAGCTTTCTCCAAAATACAGCAAGGTGTGGGCATCTGTTCTCTTTGAAAAGGCTTCTTCAGGAAAAGCCTTTTCACAAATACACAGCTGGAAATGAGCCCAGGTAGGAGCTTTGGGGTCTGGATCCCAAATCCAGCCTGTGTGCTGAATTTGGGAGCAGATTCTGCAAGAGGGGAAATAAGGAATGGGAAAGGATCAGGCACGTGTGGAGGTGAAGTGCTGGGATGAAGGTCCCAGAGAAAATCAGAATTAGGGAGAGTTTGAAGCAGGAGCTTTCTGCTGCCTCCTGCTCCACATTCTTCCCCTAATTGAATTCCCAAGCCTTGTAGCTAAAGTAAGGTCCATACCCTTATAGCAACAACACAAGCTCGTGTTTCAGGCACACATCTAAATATGTTCACCACTTGAAAGGTTTCCAAAACATGGCAGCTTCTCTGTGTGCAGTGGACAGAGCAAGGAAAAGCAGAAAATCAGAAAAAAAGACTCAAATTATCATGAAGGGCAATGAGTAATAAATGAAATAATGTGGCTGAAGCCTGGATTTTGCTGGTTTGCTGCAGTGCAGACGTGGAATTGCTTGGAATGACCTTATGTGGATGGCCAGACAGAGCTAACACAGCCACATCACAGGGGAAATGTCAGCACTGGTGGCTCAGTGAATGTGCTGGCTGCAGAAACTTTCCCCAGTGACATGGGCTGGTTATAAAAAGCAGCATCTCCACAGAGATTCAGAGGGAAACCATCCAGGATCCCTGAAGAAATTAATGACCCTCGAAGACGAAGGGCTTGATGTTATTTTCTGATATAAAAATGCTGAGTGCAGGAGCAGAGTCACCCCAAAGTTTCCCATTTGTTTGTTTTGATGTCTCCTCATTTTAAAAGAGTGGTGGCTGGAGCTCTCCAGCCAATGGAACTGATGAGGAAAAACCACCTGGATCCTGAGGTTTTCCCATCAGCTGATTAAAATCCAGCATAATCCAAGAGGAATCTCACTGAAAATGGAAGAAATTCCCTTCCCATCCCCACCAACCTGTCCTGCACTACTGCTCTGGCAGACCAAGCGATTTTCCTCAGAATATCTGGAATTTGAGATGGGTTACTCATAACCAGGCACTTTTCCAAGCAGCTCTTTATCAGCTACGAGGGGTTTTTTAGGGTTTGTGGAGTTCTGGCTAGCAAAGGAGGCAGAGCTTTTAAATTCTGCAGAAACATTCTTGGCTGAGCAGAGCAGGGATGCTCCAATTGTGACTCCAAACTGGGAGATGAGATCTCTGGGTGGTCACTAAAGCTGCAGATAAATGCCTAAAATTAGAGAGTTTGCCTCACTAATTAGTGACTATAATTCTGTGGTTAATCAGGTGAGTAACAGAACTCCCTTGGTTTTAGTGCTGACATAGAAATCCCAGAAAAAGGAAGGTTTTTGGTAATGTGTTAATCAAACAGGAGAAAAGACCAAGAATTTAATGGAGGTAACTGTGAAACACAAGGCAAATTAAATGTTTTGATTGAGAGCAGGTTAGAAATAACTGCAAATTTTCAGCCCTATTATTGCTTAGTGTTTTAAATGTTGTTTCTGATATTTAGGCTGAGCAGGATGATAGCAAAGGATCCCAGCCCACCAGCACTGTCCTGTTCCTGATAGGGAACCACAGATTGCTGCCCACAATCCAAGGCAGAGGGAGGATAATTTCCCAGGAACCAAAGCCATAAATACTCTCTTTCACCTTCAATGGGATTAATAAAGATACTCCCTTCTCTTAAACGCACTAATTCAAAATAACACACTCACTCCCCAGCAGATTTTTTTTATTTTTTTTTACCTGACATCTGTTCCAACATCTGCTGAGCAGGACAAGAATGAATCACATTACACTGATTGTATTTGCTTAATTCTCCCATGTAGGCTTTGATCCACATGAGGTGGACAAGCTGAGCCAGATACCACGAAACCCAAACTCCAGGCTGGGAGTTCTTGCACCAAACAATTACAAGGCCCAGATTTTGATTCTTGGCTGCATGGACATGACAAGGAGAAAAGTCATTCCTTGTTCTCAGGCTTCCAAATTCACTCTCTGTGTGTTGAGGGGAAGATTTTGCCTCTTGTCACTGGATTTTTTTCCCCAAAAAGGAGTCTGCAGCAGGCTGGAGGTTTCCTCTGGATGTGGAAGGTGCTCCCAGGTTTTGCTGATCCCCCAAAGGACACCCTCGATCACATTTGTCACCCGCACAAATGGGCAACACAAAAGGAATAAAAGGAAAATTGTGTGGAAATGAGGAAACCTGGAGAGATCAGGGATGGTTTGAGGTCCTGCCTGTGGACATATCTGTTTAACAAAGAACTCCCTAACCCATGGTTTGTTTGTTCCCTCATCAGAGGCTCCAAAATCCTCATTAAGGGGGGAAAAATCTTCTTTTCCTCATGGCACCATTCTGAAAGGGATGCTGCAATGAGAGGAGGATCACAAGCAATTTGATTTTGCCTGTGTGTGCCATAACCTTTGTCACTCTGAGTCTAAAAATCTCTCCTCCACTCCTCTGTGGCATTTCCAGCAGGTGCCCTTTCCAAAGGGCTGCTTGGAATAATCCCCTGACTCCAAAGATTTCTTTTGATTAAGAAATAAAAGGAGGAGGAAAGAAGAATCAAAAGTCACCTCAGCCAAACTCTTTTATTCCATGGTTTGAATTAGGCAGCTGGGAAGAGACCAAAACTGAGCTCCAGCACATTTGGAAGCACCTCAGGCAGCCATACAAATTACTGAGTTAAAACTAAATGCTGCAGAAATCCCATGGATTACATGGAGGCCCAAGTAAAGCTGCATGGAACGAGTCAGAAGAGGAAAAGCTGTTTTTATTTACATTGGGTGAAGTGCTCTTTGGGGTGGGATACACAGAGCAGAGAATCAGAATCTGTCTGGAGTTTTTGGATATGTGAATGCTGATTTTTTTCCCTAAAATGGCATCAAAACTCAAAAGAGTCCAAATTCCAGAGAACTTCAGGACTGGAAAATAAAGCTGGGAGGACCAAAGTGAGCTCTCCCTATCCAGAACATCTTGGTTGTTTCCTCCTGGATATGTTGTGGCAGACTGCAGATCCTTCCCTAAAGTTGCTTTTACCTTAATTAAACCCAATTTCTTGCCCCACAGGTAGATCAAGGCACAGAGGTGGAGGAGATGCCAACCATGGGTTAGGGAGTCCTTTTTGAGCAGATCTGTCCATAGGCAGGAATTTTTGGTTTCTTTCAGCCTTGGGGAGATGTTAGGAAGGACCTTGGTAAAAGTTTGGGTGCTGGAGCTCCATGCCTCTGGTATCTGGAGTTCACCTAAATGATTCCTCCTGGCCTCTCTCTTCCCACTCTTCTGATTCAGGATTCATTTTTTAAATTTTTTTTTCACAACTCGGAGACTCCCTTGGAGGCTGGAGCGTTGGGAATTGGGGTTGTTCCATCTGGAGAGAAGGGAAAGCTTTGGAGTGACCCAATTTCCCAATTTCGGCCTCCCAGGGCCTCAAGGCCTACGAGGAAGATGGAGAGAGGTTCTCTACCTCTCTCAAGAGGAAATTGCTTCCCATTGAAGGAGAGCAAGTTCAGAATGGGATATTGGGAAGGAATTCTTGGCTGTGGGAGTGGGGAGAGACTGGGATGGAGCTCCCAGAGCAGCTGTGGCTGCCCCTGGATCCTTGGAAGTGCCCAAGGCCAGGCTGGACAGGGCTTGGAGCACCTGGGCCAGTGGAGATGTCCCTACCATGGCAGGGCTGGGATAAGATGAACTCCAAGGCCCTTTCCCACCCAGACCATTCCATGACTTCTCCGATTCTACCCCATAAAAATCCTTTGGCCTTGACCATCTCAGGAAGATTGAGACTCAAACATTAAATCCATGGGATAATTGGGATTGGAAGGGATTTCTGAAGCTCTCCTGGGCATCAGAGCCAGAGCAGCTTTGATGTTGCTCTGGTCCATCCAATTTCTGGTGGACTGGGATGGAATTCCCCGAGCAGCTGTGGCTGCCCCTGGATCCCTGGCAGTGCCCAAGGCCAGGCTGGAAGGGCTTGGAGCACCTGGGACAGTGGAATGGCAGGGATGGGATAAAATGAACTCCAAGATCCTTTCCCACCCAAACCATTCCATGATTTCTCCGATTCTACCCCATAAAAATCCTTTGGGCTTGACCATCTTAGGAAGACTGAGACTCAAACATTAAATCCATGGGATAATTGGGGTTGGAAGGGATTTCTGAAGCTCTCCTGGGCCCTCAGAGCCAGAGCAGCTTTGATGTTGCCCAAGGTTGCTCAGGTCCATCCAGTTCCTGGTAGCCGGTCATGCTGGAAGCCCTCCTGCCAGAGCTGGCAGGGCTCAGCTCCCTCCTGGCACAGGGCTGGAGCATTCCACAAAAAGCATTCAAGCATTCCACAAAAAGCCAGATGGTTTCCTCAGCCCTCCCTGGAGGAGTCTCCTGGCTGGCTTGGAGGCAGTTTAAGAGAGAGACACGGTGGGATGGAAATTCCAAAGGGAAACACTCCTAACACCTTGCCCTGCACGAGAGGAAGAGGAAAAAAATTAATTATTAATGAAAACAGAGATCAATTGGCAGTGAAACCCTCCAAAAGCAAGGCAGATCCAAAGGAATGGCAATTCCCTGCTTGTCCACCAGCCAACTCCCATCCTCAGGATTTCAATTACCAACCTCAGTGCCTGGAGGTGGCAGGAAAGGCTTAAATTGTTCCACCTGGAGCTGCAGCTCAGAGGGAAGGAAAGGGATTTATTTTTCCTGAGGGGAATGGGGTCACGGTGATTTCTCCTCTCTCCATGGACACACTACAGGGGGAAGTGTGGGTTCTGCTTGGGCTTCCAGAGAATTTGCTTTGAAACCTTTCAAAATGTCTCTGGAAGTAAGAAAAATATTCACATTCATGAATGCTCTGGTCCAGAGGGAGGGAGAGGAGAAGGAAAGTCCATGGTCAGCTGGAATAAATGCAGCATTGCTGGGATTAAAGGGAGAGGAGAGCCAGGGGGAACCACCATTTTTCATGGGGAAAGAAAAGAACTCAGCTCTCAGAGGAATGGCTTTGCCAGAGCTCAGGGCAGCCTTTTCATTTTTATTATTTTTATTCTGAGTTCAAATGGATCTCCTCAGATGCATTCCATTCCCTGGGTTTGGATTCCTGGCTGGTGGCTGTGGCTGAAGTGGTTGGAACCTCAAAAAAGATGGGAGAAGTGACATCCCCACCCATCACATCCCATCTCTGTCACCCTTTCCCTGTCCCCTGCCTCTCTACCCAGCCTCGAGCAATAAAAATATTGTCCTGTCCTAAAAATATTTGTTTTACATTAAACAGGTTAATTATTTCTCTGTTTCCTGGACATTTGTGATGGCTCCAGTTTGGTCATGATGGAAAGAAACCACTGGATTTTTGGGTTTTTTTAGAGTGTGGATAGGAGGGAATAAACAGGAGGAAAAGAGTTCTTGGGTCAGAGAATGGGATATGGAAGATGGGATATGGGACATGGGATATGGGATATGGGATATGGGATATGGGATATGGGATATGGGATAGGGGATATGGGA
>WBNQ01061135.1:0-33526 GCA_013401375.1 Spizella passerina
TTTCCTATCCTTTTAATTTACTGGTGATGTTCTTCTTGAGAAGAAGCAGTTACATGGCAAAAGCAAACTTTTCATTAGAACTATCACATATTATAATATTCCCAGTTTCAGACAGGCAAACAAACTTAATTAACAAAATTAGTTTTCAGTGATATTCAGGGTAAGTTAGGAGCTTAATGTGACATACGTGGTTCATACTGCAGTCAATGCTAGAATTACTTAAGGTATAAAGTATTGTACAGAATGTGAAGGATTTCAAGGTGATGCAACTTTAGAGTTATGCTCCTGTTAGCCCATTGTATTACACCTTGGTCTATGTCTGGCTATGTGTACTGGATGTTCATACTTCTATCATTGTGGTCTTTTCCTGAACACCCTGGCCCTTCTTTGGCAGTATATTTAGGAACTGTCAGAGTTAGGAATACACTAAAGTACATTGGGTGACTCAGTTTTGTGAGACTGTTCTCTACTTGAACTCTTTGGCAAAGCTTCAATGAGACCTGAGGGGTAAAAAAAAGCCATTTCTCATAAGAAGCAAACTTCCATCTTCCAGGATGGATGCCTTCACAAATGATGTGTTCATAACCAGAGGCAAATGCTCAGCTTGCTATCGTCACATAAACAAGCACCAGGGTCTTCTGATCTGGGCATCAATAAGATGCTAAAAACCTGATTTCTCTTCTTTTGTGGGTAAGTCACAACAAGTGACCGTTTATGAAGTCTGTCCTCAAACCTCATGACTCTGAAGTCTGTGTTCTTTGTGTATGCAGATTTACTGTTTAAGAGCTAAAAAAAGCTCAACAGGCCCTGAACAATAAATAAATCCCAGCTACTGAATTTTCTTCTAAGTCATGTCCTCTGCAAAACTGTCTGACTCCTCCAGAGGTGAGTAATTTGGCCTGAAATGTCTTTGTCAGTGAGCCAGATCCTGCCTTCTTTTCTGTCCCTCCTGTAATGATCCCTGGCAATTCCCCAGTGCAGAAAGAGTAAATCAGCCCCATGGCTGTGCCTTTGCCACAGGTCCTGCTAAAGAGCATTTCAGCTTCCTTGCTTCTACGCAGTCCAGACCTTGCTAGGATGCTAAGCCAGTTTCCTAATGCTGCAGAATCTGCATTTCCTATGTTTGTACTGCTCTTATGTGTGTGCCATGTAGTCTCAGATGAGCAAATGTAGTGAAGAGAAGGAGATGGTGGCTCATGAGTGGGAGAAAATGTATTTAATGTGCAAACTGTGCATAGTGGTGCAGACCATAGCCAGTACACAAGGTTGTCAAAGCAGAACAGCTACAGATGGCAGGGAGTGGAAGAGCCCCTGTGGCACCCAGATTAACCAAAATTAAGGAGGTAACAAAATCACAATATTGTTTCTTTTCATTCCAGTCCAAATACCTAAAACTTCCATATCATCTTCTACAACCATTAACCTGACTCTGGAGTTGGAGAAGTACTGGAAAATAAAAGAGGAGCTATGAAAAAGCTTAACATAGAGATATTATGCCTTATCCTTTACATCTATAACAACTGAAAATGCAGCCTGTCAAGCCTGCAGAGCCCTCCATCCTCAGAAACCTGTTTCCAGGGAATCCTCCCTATCCAGCGCCAAAGTTATAGCTGCTGTACAGCTGTTTTGCAGTGGCAAAAGTGATGCTCTGCCTTTCTGAGACACAGCACTGTGAGCACAAATAGAGCTTCTTCCCTTTCTCTCTCATCTGCCCTCTTTCCAGGAGAGCAGCAGCTGCTGGACTTTGCCTTGAAACCTTCCCCCTGCACTGAGTATCTACACTACACATCCCCCAAGCTTGATTTAACTTTGCTGGAGACAGCAAGGAGTTAAACTCCCACTGTTCTGAATGAAACTGTACAAAAAGGATGTGACTCCCACATATCCCAAACTTTCAGATGCCAAGCATATTTTCTTGAATGAAAGCTCTTTTGGTATTTTTCATTGGAGGAGGGAAAATGCATTTCAGAAGAATCAAAACCAACAAAGAGATTACAGATAGCAAATATAACACTGCACATATTATGATGGATAAGTACAGTAAACATGGATGGCTAATTAAGGGAATTCTTGAGAATGTCTTGAAACAGGATTGCTGTATACATTTCTGATAAGCCATCCTTTAAAGGCATCACATTCAGGAAGTATAATGGAAAGTCTTGTTCTTCCTACCAGAACTACTTTATCAAAAAGCTAAACTCATTTTTATTATTTACTGAGCTCANTTGGAGGGTACATAACTGGGGCTCTTCTTTGCTCTTGATTCCTTCAGTAGTGCAGTTTGACTCCTACAGAATTGAGAGAAGTTGCTGGGACAGGGCAGAAACTGAAGCTGCGTGTCCTGAATGTCAGCCCTGTTAATGCATCCACTGGAAAATCTCTTATTCACTTCATCTAAAAATCCACCATTATACATATTAAAAAACCCAAACAAACTACAAAAACACAACACAACAGTTCTAGTTTCTTATTTAGTGCTCTCAAAGGCATAAAACTCTTTCCCCCTTGCTGCTGTCACCACTCTCAGCTCCCCACTCTTGTCTTCCAGAGTTACAGCAGAAAATCTGTGCACAGAATGGATTCACTAAAGGTAAATTATGCTTGGCCAGCCTGCCTGGTCATTAGAGAAGAGCAAAATGTCACTAGCAGAATCTAAAGCGCTCTGAGAATCAACATTCCTACTGTAAGTAGGAAACATTCCTACTTATGGAATAACTGTTAGAATTTTGTCTGGTCTGCTTCTAGCTTCTTTGACTCTGATGAATATAAGGGCCATCTAGTCCAAGATGCTTTTTTCAGCAGATTGGAGGGCAGATGGCTACAAAAAAGTATGAGAATATAGAAAACACATAGTGATATTTCCCAAAAATGCTCTCCTAGCAACAACAAATTGTCATCTCAGAGGCTTCCTGAACCAGAGAGAGTGTTTGGATTTTCACAGCCATTGGTGGATTTCTCTTCCATGAATGGCTCTGAAATAGAAGCAAGAACAAGCCAGAGACACCACTACATTTACTTATCTAAATGTAGAGGTCAATGGAATAAAAATATCATGAAACAAAATTCAGCTTTCTTTGTCTTAATGCAGAATGCACTGCTTTTCATGCTGATGGTACCACAGTATATACTCAGCTGAAAATTTAAGTATGTTTTATTAATCTCCATAATGTGGATACACCAGAGGAGTCATGCTCTAGCAGTATAAATTACAAGAGTCTTCATGAAGTCAGTGAGTTTCCCTGCATAAACCACAGGAAAATTTGGCTTACCGTAGTTTCCCCTGCTTGAGATTCTCTTGATAAACAAGGCTGTTAAGAAATATTGCATGTATTCTTTAGTTGCAGATAAAAATTATGGAGGTTTGTGAAGAGAAATTGCTCAAAAAATGCCAAAGAAAAAGAGCTGCATGCTCTATGTTGTAATTAAAGGAGTTGAAGAGTATCTTGGATAGCCTTGTATGATGTAAGATAGTACAATTTTTCTGTTTAGGAAAGTTTACTATCCAACTTTATCAGGCTCCACAAAATTTCAGTATGATATTTTAAAATCTATGTAAAACTGCAAGAAGACAGATATGTGCAACACCCTGAATATAAATGCAAGCCATTTAAAATAAATCTAAGTGAGCAATCCAGTAACAATCTGATCATGCAGGAGAAAAACAGATAATCTGAATTTGTCTACATCCATGTCTCTCTCTGTAAATATCTATCTATGCATACTCATAAATATTTCATCTGGATCTAGCTTGAATTTGGATTCAGCTCCTAACCTAGATGGGCAGAGTTCACAAATTGCCTGTTGAGTGATCCTGCTTTGTTTTGTAAGTGTGTAAGGATGTGATTCTCTCAGCTGATAGTGACTCAAAAATCCTCAAAGAAAAACTCCTGAAGGACAATATCTTTGGTTCTGATTAGTCAAACACCTTAGATTCTTGCTGCAAGGTGCATTATGGAAGGTAGTGAATTCACTGCTCAATTTCATATTAGAGGGACTGAAGTGAGGGCCTGGTTCCTAAATAGCTTTTTCTGTTGACCTTTGCAGCTGACCACCCAGGGCACTCAGTTGTAACACTGTTGAGCACCTATGGAATGTTTGTTCTGTGCTTGGGAAGATTTTTCTTAAATCAGGAGCAGTATGAATAAGATATTTTTATCCCCAGAGGTTTGGGGTGGTTTTGTGATACCTGAAAATTAAGCACACCTGTGACATTTTTTATTTGCTTACATAAAATTAGTTTTCATTGGTATGAAATACAGAACAAAGAACCATATATCTTTAGCTCATCTTTTCTATAAAGTTTTTCTTTTAAAAATTGTCTGCTGCACCATGCATGTTTGCATATCTGGATTCGGGAAAGACAATGGTTTTGCCCATGAAAAGAATTTTAGGGTGAGGATCACTGGTTTTCTATATTCTGTCCATTCTAAACTGTCTTTGGCTGAGAAGAAACACTTAATCTCTTTCTAACAGGTGAAATTTCAGGTAGATATTAGATCTTGAAAGCAAGAACTTGGCAATAACTCTGCTCAAACATAGTTATAGCATTGCTACTGTGATGTCAAAGAAAACCTTTCAGCCCTACCTGACCAGCCTGACTTGAGCTGTCAGCACCTGCAGTGCTGCCCCCAACACATTGCCTTGGCTGAGCCAACAATTTTTTTCTGAAGATTTCCACCAAATCTATTTTTATACATCACCTAGATGTGTAGCACTAAGCAACAGTATAAATATCTGGAAAAATTACTCAAATCTCAATTGTGTCCTCATAAAGCTGCACAGAGTAAAGCACTTGAAAAAAAAAATTTCCCAGTTGTCTTTTTATAGACCAATTTTTAATGAACTTTTTTCTCTTCTTACACTTTAAATCAGTTGAAAACAGACTGTGTGAAATGTACCTCCTGTTACATAGTACTCCCAAGCTCTGGAGTAGCTGAAATGACAGCATGCATGGGTAGCTGCAGCACAGAGAACTCCAGGCAAATGCTCACACAACACAAATTTCTCAAATTCGGGTCCCGATTCAGCAAAGTCCCTAAAACATGAGCATAATATTAAGGGTACAAATAGTCCCAGTGAAGCCAGTGGAATGATGCTCCCTCTAGTTCAGGGCTGTGTGCTGAGGCACATGTGCACAAACAAAGCCATAGAAAGCCCCATCTATCTCTCAAACAGCCGCCGCTGACAGCTGCTGGATGCGGACGCGTGTGCCCAGTGCCACTGCGGCTCCTGCCGCCGTTATTGCCTGTGTCACCCCGGCGTGGGGCCAGGGGAGCCCTGGCAGCTGCTCTCCAGGGCCAAAGGAGACTGTAATGAACAGGAGGGAAGCAGGCAGAAGGGCCACGTGGAGCTGTAAGGAGCAAGGGAGAGAGATGTGTTGGCTGCAATAAATCCCCTCGCTGGAGCCATAAAACTTGGATTTTTCTGTTAATAGGGCTCTGAGTTCCTCTGTAATGTCATCAGGAAAAAAAATTACAGCATTTGAGATGAGGACAAGGAAGCATCTTGAAGGTTTAGGCTGATTCAAACTAATTTGATCAGACTGTTTCTTCATTAAGACAATATACTCTTAAATACATCAGACGATACTGAACTGAAATCAGTTCAGAGTATACAATCAGAGTATATTGTGTATATTCTGTTCCCTTAAAAGCATAGAATCTCTTCCTAAGCTCACCTACATACACTAAGAGAGGAGGACTGGAACAAAAAGCTATCATAGTGATCTCTGAAGGGATACCTGATGTAGGGTTGTAATTCAGCACAGCATGGAGCAGTTAGCCATGTGCCTCTAGCATCCCTGTCCCCTTAGGGAAGAATTAGATAAGGTTGCCAGGGCCTCTGCAGTCTGACTCAATCTAATCTGAAGATTGTAGATATTTGTCTTGAATGTACAGTGTGAAGAAACTCTACCCATGCTGCATTACCCTTGTTTTCAAAGAAAATGAGGTCAATGTTGTCATGTTTTGTAATTGCATGTGCACCCACACCCTCTCTTCACACCAAGGCACCATCAGAACAAAAGAACCATCAGAACAAAAGAACCATCAGAACTTTGGCTGGTTCTGACCAAATTTGGCAGAGGGACAATAGGCCCAAAGACACGAGCTCCTGGGGTTCTGTGAAGAAAGGCAGCCACCCAAGGGAGGGAGACTCACCTGAAACAAAGGCAGGAGTGTGTGTTCAGCCCTTCTTCAACATGGAGAACCATGGAAACCTCAGCTGTGACAGAGGCTTGCTCAGGGCAAGTCCCTCAGTAGCAGAGACATCCACCAGTCAGTAGGAAGCCAAGCTCCTGCAGTCCTGCTGACCAGGAAGCCACCAGGAAGCTTCCAAAGAGGAGAGCAAGGCGCTGGCTGGAAGATAACCACACTTATCTGTGGAGAGTTTTTAGAGAAAAAGGCCACGAAGGCCTGAAAATGAGAGAAAAGTAAAAAGCAGTTCCAAAAGCAGTTCCCAGCCTGAGTTCTGTAAACAACTGGATTTTCTCAGCATCACCTTGTTCAACAATAAAGTTCTCAGGCAGTTTTCCCATAACACCATATCTGGGAAAGATGGCACCTTGAGAACAGCTGCAGAAGTTTTGGGAACTTTTGCATATCACAGTGGGAAAGCTGAGTTGTTTATTGTAAACAATAATGGGAACTGTAAAACAATAGGAGTGGTCAGAGTTTCTTTGTTAGCCTATCCTGAGCTTGGATTTTGCAATATGCATGAGGCTATTAACACTGTTATTTAAAGTGGCTGATCGATCAATAAACTTGAGTTGCGATGCATCAAAGGATGGTCGCTTCTCCCCTCATTTCTCCAACACTTATCAACTGATTTAATATATTTCTACTGGTAAAATCTTAGCACTTGTCACAGTTTTAAGTTTCTAAGGTGGGTCCTGGGCTGCACCTGACAGTGCTGCTCAGCCTGCCCACTGTACAGCTGGGGGAAGATAAAAGCAAGCATATTCTGCACATCAAGCTGGTTCAGTTCCAGTACAGAGCGTGGACCTGCCTGAGTGCAAGTGGAGCTGTCAGCTCATACAGGCTTCACTGTCAAGGGCTGTGTCATCTGTCAGTGTCGGTTCCAGCTCACTGTACCACATAGAGGCGATGCACTGGTGCCTCCCAATTGATAACACGCTGCCAGAAGCATGTTACTTTCTCATCTGTCTTCTTGTAGCTGTCAAAACTGGAATCCATTAATTAGTTTGTTGTTGTGAATTTTATTTGTTCTGAGGACATGTAAATTTCAAAGTAAGACACAGGAAAAAATGGGAAAAAAAAAGCAACCAACAAACCAGGAGGAAGGTGCCAATGGGGGGTTCACAAACCCTAAGTGGCAGCTATTAGGAAGGGTAAGTGCTGGCTACAAGAGCCCCATCTAAGTGGGTATAATGATGTGGCTAGTTTCACCACATTGCTTTTAATGAGACTGAGCTGCTTACAGGGAGCGAGATGTAGTGACAGCTAAGGAGAGGCAAGAAAGCAAGGCACAAACTAGGAGAGTCAGCTGGGTTGAGAAGACTCTGTTTCTTGTTTGTGTGAGGGGTTTTTCATAATTTACATTGTTACTTAATGGAGGCAAGGTTTGACTGAGCTTCATTTCCCTATATTTTACATCTCATGAAAGACATACTGTGATTTCAGAATGAGATTTTGCCAGCTCTGTGTGTTAAAAATGAGATGCTAGCACTTGACTGCACAATGCCATCTCTAAGCAAAACAGCAGTTTCAATTTCAAATATTGTTTATTTTTATTTTCCACAGGTGTTTTTGTCCACTCTTACCTTTTCATAGTGTCAGCAAAGAGACTTAAGGTAAAAGTTTCAGAAGCTCCCCAAGTGAGTCTGCATGACTGGAGAATCAATGGGACCTTAGTGCAGCTAAGTGTGGTGTAGCAATGAAATGGCAGCACATGAGCACAGCCTTGGAACCAGCCTCACCACAGGCATCAGGAGAGCTTGGGAGCTCCCTCACAGGCACACAGACACCAGGCAGAGGCAGATTCAGGCAGATGCTGCTGCAGCCTGAGCTGAAGCAGCCACCAGGATTTTCCAAGCCATTGCTGCCACATGCTCTCTTGTTTCTAAGCTCAGTGACTTTCAAATTTGTAATCAAGCTCATGCACTGCTTAGTATTTCTGAAGTTCCCATCATAAGGAATACCGCACACTAGCTAACTTCAACTTGGCTGTCTCTCTTTCTACAAAACCCTACAAAGTAAACTACCTATAGGAAACCATTGTTACATGTTTTGGTACTCTCCCTCCACTGGAAGGGCCATTTGCTAATGCTGTGACTATCCATGATTTATTTTAACATTTTCTTTAAAGAAATGACAAAATACTTTCCTAGATTCTGTCCTCAAAATAGCTGCTTCTCTCTGAAAAATCAAGATATCTCCTTCTTTTTGTCCCAAATTATGCCAACCAAGGGCATATAAATATATTGGCCCAGCATAAAAGGTGGGACTATATATTAACAGATAAGACAAACCTGCTTCCAGGAAATCAGATCCTTTCTTTGCTTTTGCAGTGGTTACAGAAAAGGAAATGAAGTCCAAATTTGCAATTCAACAAGGTTACTTGGGTGTCAATAAAATACCTTTCATCAACGTTTTATGGCCATTGTACTTGGATATCTTCATTTGCATGCATTTGCCTCATGTGGCAATGCTCACTTTCCTAGGTATGTGTTCATCTTTTTTAATATCCATTGAAAATTTGGCTCAGAATCAGCTCTTTAGTGGTTTAAGTTCATCCGCTCACACAGGTAATCCATGAAAGAACAGGTATTTTAAATGCTCCTCAGAGAAATAAATTGCTGCTTTATGTGTGGTTTGGGTGTTTTAGGTACTCCCATAAAGAAAAATAAATACTGTTTATGATCACTGGTTATATACTTGTATATCTGAAATCCTGAAATCTCACAGCCTGGATGATGATCTCAATGTTACATGCAGGAATGGAGTTTTTGAACTTTGTCAGAGGTGTTGCTGTTGCCTCTGCCTTCAAAGCCACCCAAATCCGGCCAGATCAGCAGATTGCACACAGTCAGACTCGGGGCTGGAAGAAAAAAGCTAAAACCTACATATTTGCACTGTGCCAGGAGGAAAGGGACAGCCAAATGCAGCCTCCTTGGCTCTGCTCTTTGCTCCAGCACTCAGGGGTATCAGTGCTCCCCTTCTCCTCCCCTGCACACTTGGAGGACAAGGAAAGTGCCCACCTGCCCATCTCTACCAGCTGAGCTCCAGCAGGCTGGCAGGCAGGGTCCTTCCCAGGCTATTCATCTGCTTGGAAAATAGGAAAAGCAGGAAGCTGCATCCTCCTGGCTGGGGGACAAGAGTTACTCCTCCGGGTGGGAAGAAAGCACCAAGTAGCCATGAGGAAGTGAGCACCAAAATGTCTCCCTGGAGGGCTGCCTGGATTTGGCCTGTTATGAGCAGCTACATTTTTATGCACTGCAGTGATGATGTGGGGCCCCGGTACTGCAGGTGCTCGTAAAAATAAGCAACAGCTACTGTGGATATTTATTGCCTTATTTTGGGAATCTTATCTCTCAAGTAGCAGCAAACAGAGTCATTTGAATACAGTGGCTGGCTGAGATGCACATGAAATCAGAAGTATTTGTTGGACAGAGTATTTTTAATGTTCATGGCACTACAGGATTTTCTGGAGAGGGATGGGACAGAGGGATGGCACTTGAGGAGTGGCTGGCGAGCAGGACCCACCTGCAGGGTGCTTTGATGGGAGCACCCAGTGCTGGCTGATGAGACCCAGAGCTGTGAGGCTGCTTCTTCATCCCTCATGCCCCAGAGGCACAAGGGCAGGACACCTTACCTATGGGGGTTTTGGGGCTCCTGGAGTCTGTGACCATCTTTGTCCAGAGTCAGTGTCAAGCTTTGCCTCTGTGTGCAATGGAAGCATTTTAAGAGATTCCTCTTCAGTGGAGTTTGTCCTGGGACATTCTGCAAGATGGGAATGATGGCATTTACAGCTAGATTAATCTCTTCATGGTCAAATTGTATGGCATAGGTCAGCTATCAATGATATAACCAATTGTTCTGTTGTAGAAGGTGCAAACTAGATTGCCCTAAAACAGCCTCACCTCACTTCCCCCAGGAATAGAGAGGCATAAACCCCCAGCTGGTAGTTTATAATAAAGTCCTTCAGGAGTACATTTGCCTATGAATACTTAAAGGAAGCTTCTGCTTTCTGCGGTGGATAGAAATTCATACTTTTATTCACACTTTTTTCTTAATGACCTTCTGCCATAAGAGCAATTTGCTTAGTCCACTCCAGGTGATTTTGCATGATTTGCAAATCTAATTTTTATCTCCACGTCTCACATTTGAAAATTTTTTGCCACCATATTAATTTAACATTTTTATCTTTTACCTACCCAGACAGCTCATCGTGACCTTTAAATTCACTTACAAAGGATAACCCATTGGTTAATCTGGACCAATTGGCCTCAGTTACAGGCTTGGTGACAAATCATTATTTCTACTCCAGCTCTTTAATTGGCCAGAATGCTCTTTTTTATCAGATATATTAGCTGTCAGAAGTGTCTGCTAGCCTTTGCGTACTTCCTGGATGGTGTCCAGGTCATTAAAGCAACATCTTCTGTTCAAGTCTGGAATATTTATCCTGTGCCAAAATCCTAACTTTCTCCCTGCTTTTAATTAATTAAAGCCTGAAGAATGCTAGATGGGTCATTCTACAGGCAAGCCTTTTGAAATGGGAAAACTGATACAAAATGTTTCATGCTCCTTTTTCTTTTACTCGTTCAGCAGTTTTGCTTCACAAATCACAATTTTATACTATTTAAATTTCATCTGGTTGAAGTATTTTACTTTTATTTCTGCTGAATTATTTTGCATGACAAAAAGGCAGGCACGGTTTCATGGGCAAAGAGGGAACAGCAGGAGCCGAAGGGGCTGTAACCCCCAGCATATGATGGGAGAGCAGCATCCCTCTCCATAGTCATTCCCCCCTCCATAAAGGGATGAAGTCTCACCAGGAATGAATCCTCTGAGAATCAGAACCAGCTTTTGAGGGAAGACTCTGGCCAGTTCTCACAAACCTCTCCACAGCTGCCTGCAGGGAGCAGCCAGACAGCTGAATCTCACCTCCCCTGTGCTGCTGTGCCTGAGACAGCTCTGCAAGGTGCTCAGGCCCTACCTGCACAGCTAGAATACATGACCCACCACCTTTCTGTATTTAATGTCTAACAGAGAGGCTGGCAACATAATAGTCCTTCATCCCTTGCACTCCCAGAGCAGTAACATCAAGATTTTGATTGCCTTGGTACCATAAATATTGTATTCACCAGCCAAGGAGAGCTGGTTAAAATAAACCTTTACAATGAACATTTATTTATTATTTTATACCACTGTGTTTACTGCAATTCATAGTCTGTATTCTCTGTCAGTGACTCACAACAGAACAAAGGACTTCTTGAAAAGAGATGTGGTTAAGTGTGGTGATTTCTTCATTTCTATGTTGTAAAATACTGTTCCTTGAAGACACATCTTGTAATATCTCTTGAAATTTCCTTTATGCTAGTCTTCAACATAAAATTCTAAAGTCATCCCTATGATAAAAATGGATTGAGAGTCTTCAAAACGTCAAAAGTTTATTCCAGTTTTGTCACTGTTACATGAATTTGAAAATAGACCTACCTCGGTGAAGATCTGTTTTGTTACAAATATTTCTTGCAGCTTCATGTTCTTCCAGCTGTAATATTAACACTGTGAAGTGTAAGGCTGGTGTCTAAAGGTGTGCCAAATGGAGATGTTATTTGAATGGCAAATGATGGAAAATTGATGTAAAGTTTCTATTTTTTGCTTCGTGTTTTTGGCTTATAGAGCAAAAGCAATGTATTTTAAAAGGTTTTGGTGGGGGCGGGGGGGGGGGGGGTTTGTTGTGGTTTTTTTTGTTTTGTTGGGGTTTTTGTTGTTGTTGTTGTTGGTTTTTTTGCTGTTTCTCTGCTTTCTGTGTATGTTCCTTTTCATATTTATTTCTTATTTGGATTTGGATAATCTTTGAATAGTTGAAGAACGTTTCTGGGAGAGCAATGTTCCTTCTTTGCTGATCCCTTTGCAGGGATCAGACTTCACTATTGTTCGGATTTTTTCCACAAAAAAAAAGCAATGTTTTTCAGGCAAAACAACAGCCCTTAAGTAAAGTCACGGGGGCCACATGACCTGAATGAGGCAGAAGGGCTCCACTAGACGCGCTCCCTATTGAAACCTGCAGTGTCGCCTATCAGCGAGCTCTTCAATCCCCAGCATACAGTATGTTTAAATGCTGTGTAAATACAGCTTCTGCACTTCCATTTATCTTTGTCTCGGCTCTGCCGTGGCGCTGCCAGACAATGCAGGGAGCACGGGGAGGGGGAGCCGGAGGCCGGGCCGGGGGCGCGTCTGCCCGGGCCGATGGAAGGAAGCGCTCGGGCCGCGCCGGTGGGAGCGGGCCCTGCGGCCACAGAGCCTGCTCGCACCGCCCGCCACGGGCTGCGAGGGCTTTCCAGCCTGCTGTGGGGTTTTGTAAGGTGAGGGTGAGGGTTTGCAAAGGTCAGGGGATGCGGTTGCATGGATCCCATTCAGGAGGAGGCCCTTGACGGGCGTTTATTCTCAAGGAAGGATTTTGCTGTAGCTCAAAATGAGCCGTGTCTCAGCCTTTGATTTTTCTCCCCTCCGTTATAGTAAATGTGAGTCTCTCAGAATTGCCTTTCCTTTTGGCATCTAAACCTGATGCAGAGGCTCTTCCTGAATTCTATGAATTCTATGTTTTTTCAAATTCTATGTCTGTTCTTTTTTCTGATTTTTTTTAATTGATAAACAGTTTACTTAACGAGACTATTTCAAAGGTGGCAAGATCAGACTTTAAAAATTAGTATTGCAAAAACTAAGCTTGTGTTTGAAATGTGAACATTTCAATGTGAACATGCACTCCTGAGGAGAGTCTTATAAGTTAGGAAAAAATCCAAAAATTTGCTTTTGGATAAAAATATCATTGTAAATAACATTTAGAAAATACAACAATATGGAGAAAATAAAGATGCCAGACCAAGGAAAAACACACACATAGCTGCTGAGTTACTTGGTTTGCTTCACACTGTTCCTTATGTACATTGGGTGGGCAAGGAGAAATTAAACTTGGGCTGTTGTTTAATTTTGAATTCATAGCTTAATAGTCCTTCATGTATTCTCTTTGGAAGTAAAATAGGTATAACATGAATACTGAAGCTCAGTGGTACCCAAAATCCAAATAGAGAATGAATAAAAAAGAAAATTAAGAAATCTCAAGGAAATCCCCATGTCAACATACTTAACAATTCAGTTTCATAAAACCAGCCTTGTATATTAGAGGGTATGTATTAATTACACTTTTAAAAGGCTTTGCATGAGAATATTCAGAATAACTGCAAAAAGCAAATCTTGTGCAGAAAAGTCATTCATCCTGCCAAATATGAAGGCACCACTCCAGAGCATTTGCATTAGAAAGTTCCTCAAATAAATTATTTTTTTTAACATTGGAAGACAGTCATTCTACTAACCTGTCCTCAGAATCAGCTGAGTCATTTTTAATTGAATTCTTTCAGATCAGCCATCCTGAAATAAGCCACTGAATGAAAAAATCTCCACTCACGTGGTTGGAGCTTGTCATCTGAAATCAGAACGCCCATAGAGAGGATCAGTGTACCCTAAGCATAGCAGGAGCTTATCCTGTTATGGGCACGTGGGGCACAACACCATTCAGGCATCATCTCCAAAAAGGCTTTCTTCCAGAAGCTGGGGAACAGTGCTTGCAATGGCAGCACCTTTGCTTTCCAAGGAGCCGAACACCATGCTGTATCTCTGAAACACGTGCAGGACTATGATTCAAAATGTCCATTTTAGCACCAAATCTGGAACTCCACTTTTGGCTCAAACTGAGTTATTCATTATCTTCACTATACAAGCTAATCAGAAATTTAATTGACGAGACTCTCAGGCAATTGTGAACTATCTTCTAACTTACCTTCTTGCAGAGAAGGGGAATAAACCTTCAGTGAAAGCAAGATTAAACTAGGTTTAATTTTAAGCCGAGTCCACAATAGTTTAGTCTTCGGCTTGTCAGCTGAACTGCTAGGTTCTATGTAATGTATTAGTACTGCAACCTCTCAGGATATGTAGATGCACTGTGCAGGGTATTCCAGCATTTGGTATCAAACAGTCTCTGGATAAAAGCAGCGCTAAAAGTAGGAATGGCAGCAGCATTTGTCAGTGCCAAGCTCAGTGTCTACAGCCTCCTCAACATTGTTAGCTGTTGAGCTCTTGGCTTGTTTGGCTGCTTTTTAAACATGTTCAGCCTATGAACTCCTCTGGATGTCAAACTGCAGCCGATGATCTGCTGCTTGGAGTTGGAAACATTTGGTGGGATTTTACAGGGACCTGATGTAAGTACCATGGAAATCAGGTGCAAGCCACTGCCTTTGCCAAGAAAACTGCTTTAAAGCTTATTGTAAGGCAGAAGCGGGGGATGTAATCCAGGGGCAATCTTTGTCCATTTCTCTGTTTGTCATGTCTGATCTGTATTAATATTCATCCTAACCCGACCCCAGTGGGAAATTACTATGCATTTGTTCTAAATCGGTCAAAACTCCTGAACCAGCCATATGGTGTGAATCCCTGTTTGTCTGGTAGCGCTGAGCCCATCTTTCACAGCCCTGATGCACATACAAAACTGTCTGCTTTCACTGCTTCATAGCAGTGTTGTAAATATAACTGAACTTGTGAAAGAAACAAGGTGTTAATTGATGGTGTACATATTCGTCCTCTTAAACGTCTGCTCCTAAACTACTTTTCACGGTTTCTAAGGAAACCCTTATTCCTTAAAATGGCCAAGGTTCTTGCTCATAATATAGTTTCAAATCTTAATTATCTAAAGCACTTTTTGCTGTGAGGGGAAAGGTGTAGATATGGCCCATCTGTATATTCAACAGTTACTTTGAACTTGGAGGAAGGGAAGATTTTTGTCAGCACTGACTGTAGGAAACCATCAATTCTCACATTATGGGAAATGTGATACTGTATTTTCAACTCCAGCTCCTGACTTTCTCAATTAAGACAGTGTGAGACATGCCAGAAGAAAGGGACTGTGTGTCTGATCATGTGCAGGCAGTTGAAAACAGTTGTCTGTGGTTGCTTCATCGTTGTACCTGTTCATTTTATCTGGCTGTGCCGACACGGGTTGGCATCCCATGAAGGAAAGGTCACAATGCCAATAGCCACAATGCCTTACCTTCCTTACCTCCTCACTGCTTTTCTTCCCCACTGCATCCCACCAGCCAGACTGCAGCACAGGTATCAAACTCAAGTGACCAAAGCTGGAGACCAGCTCTCTGTTGATGCATCCCTGGGCAATGGATCCTCCTGGACTTTTTCCCCAGCCTACAGCACACTAACTTATTAAATCCCCTAGGATCACGTTCTTTTCCTGCAAGAGAAACTGCTGTGTTGGTCCAAACAAGATTAAGGTTTCTAAATCAGAGCACGTGTCGGTTATGCTATATTTGATTTACATTTCAAATGTATACAGCTACCTCTGTAGCTCACAGTGCTCTGTAACCACTGTAGCAAAAGCCACATAAGAAAATCCCCAGATCTGAACAGACCTGGTAGGATACCTGAGCATCAGGTATGAGTCATGTGCCTGCTGTCCTACACTCTACAGTGCAGCTATCTGCCCCCTTGAAACACTGCATATCCTCCAGCTGCTTGGACTTGTGCTGATCTCTTCCCTTAGCAGAGGCAAAGGAAGGGATGTTTAGAAAAGCTCACAAGTGACCATTCCTGTCATATCAATCCTTCTCACAAAGCTGCATGACATAATCTAAGAATCATCTCTTTATTTGCTTTTAAGCAAGCAAAGTTTCAGAAAAAAAATATTTGACGATATTTCCAAATCATTACTGAAAAAACAAACTTCTAGGTCTGCCAAATCCTTGGCTCTGCTAATACCCTGAAGCTTCCCAGGGCTATGCAGGGATGAGCAATGTTCTCTGGCCCTCAAAATCCTCACAGTTCCAAGGCAGAAAATTAAGTGTCCTAAATTTCTGAGGCACAGAATCCAACTGGCATTGTTTTATTACCCCCATGCACTGCTAGTCCTTCCCAATTCATTTTTAGATGGGATTGCATTTTCCCCCCGAAAGAAAAGTGAATTGCCCGGACTGTATTGTAACAGTGATCTGAGTCACTGCCAAAGAAGATTACTAAACCATGTGGATAAAGCTGCCCAATTGCAGGTGGACAACTTGTTGTTATCAAATAACTCTCCATCAGTCCTGTCTTTCAGCCACTCAACAACTGCCTTGGTAGAAATTACTGAACACATTTTCACTGCCATAAAAATTGGCCAGGGCTATATTTCTGGATTCCAAGAAAGCTTCTGACAGCCAACCATGATACTTTATGTAATAAGTTGTCAGCACACTGTGTATCACCTAACGCTGTCACTTGGCTTAGGTCAAAGCTGTCAAATTGCCAACAAAATATTGTTACTAGAAGCACTAAATCTTCTTTTCAGCCTAGTCCTGTTGGGGTCCATCAGGCATAGTCCTTGGCCTGTTATTGTTTATGCTGTGTTTAAATGACCTACCACATGAATATGCATGAAAAACAAAGCTTACATATATGTAGACAACATTGCCAGCAGATGCTGCAGTCACATTTCAAAAAGATCTGTGAACCACCAGGGAAGGACCACTCATGGTCTGCTTATGGTTTTGCAAGCACATGTATAAAATGTTCCACATCACCATCATGATCAAAGCTTAAACATAGAGCTTCTCTGTAATGTGTGCACTTTACATTTTTGTTGTACATTAAATTGACATTGAGTTATAGGTGACCCTTTGACTATAAAAAAAGATGAATTTTGGAAAACTCATGCAACCCTGGGGTGACAGGCCAAGACACAAGAGAGACACCTGAGAGGGGGATTTGGGAGCTGTCCTGGCTGGGATACAGATGTGAGCTGCCCCAATGTAGCTGATCTCTGGAGGCTTCTTCTTTCCTTTCTTCTGGGTTGTGGTGTAACAACTGCTCAGCTGATCCTAGAGGTGGAGAAAGGATGGAATGAGAAGAGCCTATAGTCAGAATAAGATCTCTGTTGAGAGTGTGGGACCATAAAGACTGAATTGTGGGTGTGATGCTCACACTGCAAGGATGGCTTTAGAGAACGGAAACTATTTTTTCTCCATTATATAAAAAGAAGACTTGAAGGAACAAAAGCAGTGAATTGTCTTCTGTTTCCTCAAATATCTTTAGTCAGCCTTGTAGAAACACAGCCTTCCTAAAGCACTGCACACAATTAGTTTCAAAAGCATGGAGGTGTTTTAAGGATGTGTACATGTCTA
Source organism: Spizella passerina (assembly GCA_013401375.1). Lineage (NCBI taxonomy): Eukaryota > Metazoa > Chordata > Aves > Passeriformes > Passerellidae > Spizella > Spizella passerina. The sequence continues at coordinate 17,402 of WBNQ01061135.1, forward strand.
TCACGACCAATACATGTTGCAGAGTGCAAAACAATATTGGGATCTCTTGTCTGTGTGGCAGCAAGTAGAGGGAGGTCAGCACCAGTGTCACTGTGATTTCTTCTTGACCCCTGAAACTTCTGTGAAACTTTACATTGATGAAACTCCTTTACCATTAGTGGGAGTAATTCTCCTTATATTGGAATGAGCAAGAACTGAGCCAGGCCCTTGGAGAAAGTACAGCAGTGAGACATTGTTACATGTCATAATGAGGTATCATACGATACCTCATTAGATAGAGATAGAGAAGACTGAGGAGACCTCAGCGAGGCATTACAGTACTTAAAGGGAGCTTATAAAAAAAGAGAGAGACACTTTTTACATGGGCAGATAGTGATAGGACAACAGGGACCAGTTAAACCAAAAGAGCAGAGATTTGTATTAAGTGATGTAAAGAAATTCTTCCAGTGAGGCACTTGAAAAGGTTGTCCAGACAAGTTGTAAATGCCCCATTCCTGGAAGGGTTCAAGGCCAGGCTGAATGGGGTTTTGCACAAACTGGTCTAGTGGGTGGCAGGAGTTGGAAACTTTAGGGTCTCTTCAAACCCAAACCACTCTGTGATTTGGTGAACCAGAGATTCAGACCAGGAATTTCAAAAGTAACCTATGAGTTGAGGCTCCTCAGTTCCTAGATCCTGGTGTAAGTCTTAGTTTCCCTAATGCTGAGAATTAACAACGTCTAAAACTTAAGACACCAACATTCCATGCAGAAAGGCTGCTCTAGCCTAAAAAATACCTTTGCAAATGGGATGAGAGGGCTCAGTGCATCACCTTACACCAGCCCTTGCAGAAATGTCCCCGCCTGAGATGTTTGCATTCCTTGTCACAGCAGCTGTATCTGTTCTGCTGAATTAAATGGAGGACCTGTTCTCTGGCTCAGACAGGCCCAGCCTTTCCAGCTGCATATCACTAGGCTCTGGCTCTCCCATGGGCTCTGCAGGATGCTCCCACAGGCCTGGGATATAAATGTGACATTCTGGCTTTGTCATTGGTGAATTTGGCTCTGAATCACGAGGGTTGCAGACCATGACAGTGATGTTTCCCTAGCAGGAACCCCAGGCACTCTGCTGCAACTGCGTGGGATGAGGCATTGAAGAGAGCATCCTGGATGCCTGCAGGACAGCAGCAGCAGAACCTGGTGTGCCCTCACAGACTGTGCCAGCTGCATCCTGGTGTTCCCTGAGGGAGGGGAGTCAGCACATCTCAAGACCACTGCGAGGTGTGAGCTCACAGCCAATGGTGAAGCAGCCTGGACAGCCTTCAGTCAGGCTTGCTCCCAGCCCTGTGTAATTTAGCAGCATAGACACAGCCTGTTACAACTTGATTTTTGCTTTGAGAGCAAGTGCCAGCTCATCCATGGGGTGTAATGTGTGACTGTGGCTCCTGGATCACTCTGCCAGTGCAATCCAGGCGTGACACAGCCTGCAGTCGCCTCCACTGCTGCCCTTCACTTTCTGGGAGCCCAGCCTGACACTTGTGGTAATTTGTGCCTAGTCCTGTGTTGCTTGAGAGATGAACAAAAGGATGAAATAATTTTATTTGGCAGTTTTATGTAGGACTGGGAGGGAAAATAACTCCAAACTTGAGTCCCTTGTTTCCCTTTAATATAAAGCAACTGTTAGGAGCATTTACAGATCTATACATTTAAGTTCTCATTGCTTTGGTTAATGATTTGATTTAAATGGCAGCAAAGGTTCTACCAACTCTGCACTATTGATTATGTGGTCAATAGCTGGATACAATTTTTATGCCAAAATGCATTCTTATATTAATGCTGATGTGAAGACATTTCAAAATATAAAGCAGCAGTGGATATGTTGTGACTCAGAGCAGAGAATCAAAGTCACAGCATGGGATGGCAATAAAGAAAAGAACACAGTAATGAGGAGAAAAGTCTAAGAGAGAAAAAAAGGCAGCACTTGACAGACTCTTTGCAAGTTAGAAAACAAGCAGTTCTGAGAGCTGCATTGTTAATGAAGCCTAGTTTACTATGAAACTGTGTCCTATATTCCTGTTCCACCCCTCCCCACCAACCATCCCAAATCCTCACCACATTCCCTATGGCTTTGATGGCCTCCCACAGCATCCTCCCCCGTGCCCTTGTCCTGTCACAGCACTGTCACCTCTCTGCCATCCCCCAGGTGCCCTGGCCTGTCCCAAGGGACGAGGGTGCCTCTTGTCTGGGCAGTGATGACCCCGTGCTTGGCCAGCTGGCAGCCAAACCCCGCAGATCACTGCTGGGCTCAGGCTCCTGCCACTGAGCTCCTCCCGCAGGAAATCTCCAGCACAGCATTGCCTTGGATCCCTCTTCCTTTTGCAGACGCTGCTTTTCACGGTTTCTGATAAAATTGCATATCTGAGTCTGTAAAACAGTCTGTAAAACTTGTTTACATCAATCATCAGTGGATTAAAGAAGTTTTGAGGAATGGGATTGGATAAAATGAGGGATTGAGTCTTAGGAAGGTAAAGGTTTAAGTCTTTTTTTCCCTTGCAAAACAGGGAAAATTTGTCAGGATTCCTCTCCTGTATCTGCTTTTCCAAATGAGAGCTACAACAAACAGCTCTGATCAAAAATCACAGTTACAGCCTCTTTCAAAAGCTCATTTTCCCTTTTAAGAGACAGTCATGTTAGCAACTTTTTGGCATTACATAAAGTCCACGTAAATAAGACCAACAACTAAAACAGCCTCTGTTTCCTCAGCCATCGGTATGCCATGGAAAAAGTAATGCTGACCTCTGAAAAAACTGCAGCTGCATGTTCAGCTCAGCCTGAGCTTTGGCTCATGGCCATATTCCTCATTTTAACTGGGACTTGTGGAGTCGTGAGGCTCCCACTCTTTCATCCCGGGGTGTCTGGGGATAGCTGAAGCAGAAATTACACAAGAAGTAATCAAGAGGTTTCAGTGTTCACAGCGACCCAGGATTCTGCACAGGACTGCTTGATGGCATAATTAAAGGTCTAATTCAGAAACCAGAATTAAAGTTCATCTGCTGCTTGTAAGCTTTTTCCCTGCTTTTGGACCTTTATTTTTTCTTCATTAGTAATATTCGAAGAGAGCACGTATGGATTTTTTTTTATTTCTTTAAAATTACTAGAATAGATTTAGTCTGCTACATTCATAGATCTGTTAGTGCCAGGAGGTACAATCTGGGATGAAACTTTCTATCTCATTTAATGTAAAATTTCCTGAGTTATATGGATAAATCTCCTGAGTTGTACGGATAAAACTTGGACACTAGCAGTGACAAGCATCTCTCTGGCAGTTTATTGGAAAGATTTCCATACAACTCCAATAGACATTGAGAAAAGCAAAGTGTGATTTATATACTCCTACACTAGGCATTCCCACGGAACCACTAGGCTGTGATCACAGCACATTATTAAATGCAGAGAACATGACAAAACCAAGATATTTTATAAAAACTCTTACCATTTTTTCAAATCACAGCTAATTTCCACCAGCTGACAGGAAGCCCATTTTGCTCTTCTACACATCCTCTTTCTCAAAAACGTCCAGTTTATGTTTGTTTTGACAAGTTTGGTCTCATTTTTTTAAAGTGTTGGGTTTTTTAAAGTTTAAAATATGGCTAAGCCAATCACCTTTCCAAATAAATGGATAAATAAGTAATTACAGAACTGAGAAAATGCTGACAGTTACAAAGGAAGAGGTAAAGAGTAACAAATCAGGAGCAGGTGAGAAGGTGAAGTGGTTATATGGTCCTAACTGCAGGCCTTGAACAGAGTTGTGTTTATGAGCAAGTTCAGCACACACACATGTCACACATTGAGGGTAATTGTGGCCATATGGCAGAGTGTGGAACTGCCAGGAGTGACAGTGTGACTAAATCATGCCTGTGTCTGTGACCACCTCATTGACTCCCTGACCATCCATCCATCTCTGCTGAAGCTCTTGAGATGTTCCAAACCTCCAAATGGATAAAAGCTTTTCTTCTAAACTAATTTGCTAGGACGTTTCTTTTGTATTTCCTGCTCAAGCATCAGGACAGATGCTTTATATCACTGGGAAGGAAACCTCTCCTTCCCAAAGATGTAGAGGTTACCAGAGTCACAGAGGAGGCTGAGGCTCCCTTTGAGCCTGGGAAGAATGAGAGAGAATGGACTTTCAATGCAGTACAATTCTATGGGTTAAAATCTATTGTAGGCTATTTCAAGAAGCTTTTATGGCTTCTTCTGGGTTATGGATCCATATTTACTTCCTTCCTGGAAAGAATATGGTTCAAGGTTATGGATCCACATTGAAGTTTAATAGTTACTTCAACATCAGAAATATTTGTTTCACTTGTATCTCCCAATGTCATAGAAGTTCAAATACAGCTGCAGCAATATTTTAAGTTCACTTACTGAGTTAAAAATTTGAGGCCAATAGGTCAAATATTCTATCATTTAAAAAAAAAAAAGAGGAAGGAAGTTGAGCATCTATTTCTTAAAAGATATTCAGAAGACCACCAGATCTTATGCAGAAATTTTCTTTTTAGAAGATGTGTGTTTTAAAAATGCAAAAGAAGAATCTTAATCAAAAAAAAGTTCACTTAATTCCCTTCCCCCACTTTTGAAAGAAAATAAAATATGAAAATTCAAATTGAAGAGTGTATCTGTGAGACACTGGAAGATGCTACCCAAGGGTGTTCACTGCAGAGAGGAGGATAGCTGTATTAAAATGAATAATTTTGTGGGGAAAGGATAGAGAGTTGTTGCTGTAAGAAAAAAATCTTTTTGATTGACATGAGAAATTGCTGCCACATGAAACAGTTCATCTTCTTTGAAGGGCTCTTTTGTCAGTGAGGTCAGGTCAAAGAGGTTTGAAAGGTCCTCATCAAAGGAAGTTGCCCTTCTAGGCCCAGTGCATTCCCTTGCTGGAGCAGTCTTGGCTTCAGGAACTGTATGGAGATGTGGGAAGCCGGGGGATGGCAGCTGCATAGCTAAGCAACCCGGGCTGGCTGAGCCACGAATCAACACTGTCACCTGCTGTGGGCAAGAGGATCTCCTCATCCTCCAGGCTGGAGGAGAGCTGCTGCGCAGGGGCGAGTGCTCCCTGTCTGACCACTGTCCTGCTCAGCTTGTGTTTGCAAATACAGAGCAGGAGGGGTCCCTGTGCTCACCACCCTGTGCCCCAGAGCCAGGGTTTGGGTTTGCAGCTGAAATAGCAATGTGAGCCCCTTTTCTGTCTCAGTGCTATTCCTTGGATACCCTCCCTTATCTGGGAGCAAGATTCCAGGTTTTTCCACTCGGTGAAGGAGCACTGTCCCTGGGGAGGGCACAACACCTCTTTGCAATTAGAAGGAGGAACAAATATTAAATTCTAGCCCTAACCCTCTAGTCCAACATGCCTTTGTCCCCTCTCTGCCCTGATGTCACTTAGCCACTAGTCTCTAGTTTTGTAGGTGTCCCCCACCACCCCACTCGATGACAGAGATGGTGAACAACCAAACCCAGGGCCAGGCTGTAGGGTCTCAGACCCAACCTAGCCAGTCACTGTGCTGTGCTGGGCTCAGCCAAGCCAGGCCAGTGCTTCAGCCTGAGGGTCCCATCCCTCACTTTCACCCTGCTTCCACAGCTCCAGTGGGACCTGGTGTCTCCCTGCAGAAACAGTGCAGGAATTAGCATCTCATTGAGATGAGAGATGCAGCTCCCACCTCTGCCAGCGATGTGCAGAGCCCAGTCCTAGTAAAGGTCAGTTCATTTTTTAAATATTTTTTTCAGAGTAATTTTTAGTAAGGCTCAAAAATTTGGGGGTTTCTGTTTGTTCTCTGAAAGGAAGTTGCCCTTCTGATATAATCGTGTGACTCCAGGCTCTGCTTCCTTAAGTAGGAATTTCAGAAGCTCAGTGCCTTAAAGCCTCACTCAGCTGATTGCAGGCAGTTTTCCCTGCTGCTTGCTCAGCTCACATCTCAAGCTACGTGAAAAATCACCTCTGTTGATTAGGACAGGGCTTTCCTTCCTGATTGCATTGCCCTGTTTACTGTCATTGAATTCTTGAATCAGGAGGATGTTTTGTTTGTTTCTCAAATTTTAATTGCTGTATGACTTTCCTCTTCTTCGCTAACCTGCTCTTATGTTTTAGCAAACAGTTCCAGAGGTAATTGCTGAATTTATATATTCATGGAAATCCAGCAGATATGTATGATAATAGCACAATTTGATATTTATGAAGTGCCACTTTTCTATAAAGGTAGAATTTCAGTTAATTATCACCGGCCTGTTTATTAACACTTGGAAATGGAAAAATAATGAATGGGCACATCGTTTATTCATTAAAATGCTGCTGATGAGTTGCCCCATTCATAAATTAGTCTTGCATTTCACTCCAGCGTAGCATTGCCTGTGCTGGTGGGTTTTGAAGGTCAATTGTGCTTTAACCCATGGCTTCCTGCGAAGGGAGAATCTGTCACCTTGGACTGTGATCACAGTGACTCTTGTCAACCAAACAGAGTCATTCTGTGAGCAGTTTGGCTGGCAGAGTGTGGAGGCAAGGGGGGAGAGCTGCAGCTAGCTGCACTGCTCAGGACATAATTCTCTTCCACTTGGAAGCAGTGCATCTGTCTCCATCAGACAGCGAGGATTGATACACTGGGCTGGGAAGGCACTGCTCTGGACATTCTGATTTGTCTTCTGGAATCAGTGCCCTTCCCTCCCACAGACAAAATCCAAGCTGTTTTTGGGGAAAGTGCCACTTTGCTGTTGTGCCTCTGATGAGAAATCCCACCCCTCTGGCTGGCAGAGTGATGTGGCAGTGAATTTTAATATAGGTGCAGGTAAAATTCAGAGCAAGTATCTGAATATTTTGGGACAACTCTCACACTTTTTATTTGGGACCTCTCTTCCATCCCTGGGAGGAGTGTGTGAGGGTATGCAGAGCCCTGTGGGAGAGGAGGGACAGCAGGAGCAGAGCTGAGACAGAGGGGCTGGGCAGAGGATGCCTCCTCACTGCTGTTTGCTATTCAGGGCAGCATTGAGAAGATGCTACACTAGAATGAGATCTAGTAGAGAGACTTTTTTCCTGAACTGCTACAGTCATTAAAATTATCAAAGACTTCTTTCCAGTATAATTTTAGCCCTGGGGTCAGTATAAAATTGTGTATTTCATTCTGCCCATCCTCAGGCTGGATGTTGCCTGTGCAGTTGAGGAACCACAGATAACTGCTGCCCTGGGGGCAGCTGGACATTTCTGCAAAGTTTGTGCAGGAGTGCCACTGAAATGTCAGCTGTTACGAGTGCAACCACTCTGCCAGATGTGCTAAACATGACAAAGATGAGAAAGTAGGTGCTGAACTATTCTATGATGGTTAAGTGGAGAAAATATCTTTGAAGCCATCTCGAGCTGATGCCCATTTCCAATAGGTTTGGAGTAATCCACAACACAGCTGGAGCTTGAGAGAGACCTGAGGTGTGAAATGACACAATGAATAGCTAATAGTGGCTGCTTCCTGGACAAAATACCTGACAATATCAAAAGCAAAGCAAGCACTTCTGACTGTGGGCTCTGTTACTGGCAGTAAGAAGCTCTGTCTTCTGAGAAAAAAACCTGCATTGCTGAGAGAAGCAAAGCCAATGCAGTTTAGCACAGTAGCTCCAGGTGTGGAGATCTCCTCCCTCCCACGTGTCTGGGTCAAGCTCTGTGGCAGGCCCAGGATGTCCAGTTCCTCTGAGCATGGTCAGCAGTGGTGTTGGCTGGGTGCTCCTGTGCCACTAAGGTGTTTTTACAGGATTCTATTCCGTTCCAATAGCATGATCCCTGCTTGCTCACATAAGGAGGGGTAAAAGATTTGTTTTAGGAACAACAGCAAGGCAAAATAATGATCCCAAAGGGCCACAGAAGGACAGATGTGATCATGTAAACATGAAGCCACCTATCAGCAAGGTGGGTTTTCTGAAAAACAGGCCCACAGTGACCTTGAGTGGGACCAAGATCTCCTGAGTGTTCATGCTGCATAGATCTGTCCAGAGAAGAGTCCAGGCTGCTAACACTGGTTGCTAACACTATATATTGGCTTATTTTTCCAGTGGCATGTTTGAAAACAAGAATGCAAGAATCAAGTTGAGGGTGGGTTTTTTTTAGCTGTCTTTAAAAATGCATAAAGTTTTGCTTCAAGTGTCACTGTTGGAGTTTTACTATTATGCTAACAATCCAGGCTACCCGCTGAATGCAACGGGCTACAGGCTTCATTTGGGGATTTTGCCTACTGTGAGCATTTTTTAGTTTCTTTTAAAATAAAATACCATTCTAAAGTGCCCACCTTTCAGAGTTTCTTTCATTTTTTTTAAATAAAAGGAAGTTTAGAGTAATTATCTCTGCCTTCATACATGTTGCTTATGAAGTCAAAGAAAAGTATTTCTCCATTGTTTTTTCCCTCATCAGCTACAATTAAAATGCAAAACCCAGCCAAACTTTTGCCCAGTTCAAGGTACACTGCATTCTTTTAAGCACTGTGTTTCTTCATAAAATAGCCAACTTAATTTTAAAATACATGTCAAATAAAATGACTAGCAAGGACAAACTAAAGTTAACATTTGACTTTCTTTTGAAGTACAACTAATTTTCTTGCAAAAGTACAGCATCAGTTCCTGCAAAGCAGTTTTTTGTTATTGATTGGAGAGGTATAATATATAAAGCTGCTGCCTGTAACACTCTACAATAATTAAAAGTACTTAATCATGCAGCTTGGAGATTTATTTTAAAAGCACAAAATATGTTCCTTATTGTGATTCACAGGAATTTACTGGTCTAATTTCTTTAGAGACCAGCAGGAATATATATTGACTCTGGTTTATTTATAAACCAGCTATTTAAATTACCAAGTTATTTACATTGTTATTGTCTCCATCATTTAGTCACCATTTGCAAAGACTTCACATTGCTCTTAATTTGGCACTCCCTAGTGCTGGTAGTACTTATGGGAGAGGGTTATTTAGGAGGTAGTCAAGCAAACCATCTTGGTATGGGTGATCTCCTCCTTGCCCCAGACAGGTTTGTTCTCTTGGTGACCTTCTTTGAAAGGAGACAACTTGCAGAACTGCACCCTGGAGGGTGTTGCAGCTACTTATCATCACAGTACCAGAAGGAAATAAGGCAAACTGCGAGGACACGTAGATCCAGGAGGTTGGGTTGCCCTCAAGGTCTGTATTAAAAAACCCCTGGCCAGATGTTTATAACATTACCCAGCTGTAAATTGTTCTGTTGGGGAGGACAGAGAGCACCACGGGAGGGGCATGGTGACTGAAGTCCCCTGAGATCCTGATTTGATTCTGGGATTACGTGAAGGAAAGAACAGACTTAGTCTACCAAAAATATATGTAAAACATCAGGACCACAAGGCTCTGAAGTTACTGTAAGACTGTCTGAGGAAAACAGTTATTAAAGGAATATTTCATTCCTGATGCTGAGGACATTACCTACTCTTTATTTTCATTCCTAGCAGCATTTTTTTATCAAAGCCTAAAGCACACAGAACACCACTTATTTTCACAGCACTCACTCTCCCTTTCTTCTTTTCTTTTCTCCCTTAAAGTCTGTGTGTAGAGGATTGAGAACAACAGCTATTATTTAACGCGTGGCTTTTATCCCGTGGCTGAAGGACCTCCCTGGATGTCTCCATCGAGAGACAACTGTTGAGCAGACCGTGTTGGAGAGCAGCCCCAGTGGCCCCTGTGGGGAGGAGGGCAGCAGGAGCCCCCACTTTGAGAGGCTGTGGGGAGAGGGTGAGGTGCCCTGGGGAGGCAGGCAGCCCCTGCACGGCGGCAGAGCTGCCGGGCACCGGCAGGGCCGGGAGCTGCCATCTGACATCGCGCCAAAGCCTTTCAGAGCACATGAAAGCGACTGCAACTCGAGTGTTTGCGCTGGGCTCTGCTTTCAGTCCGCTCTAGGATGATTGTCTCCAGGGTGAGCTTGGAGAGGCAACTCATGTTTTAGCTCGGGTTGACCTCAGCACTGCAGGGACTGGGAGCTGCGTGCAATTATACAGCTCCGTTTTCATTTCCAACAGAAGGAAAATGAATGGATTCAAAACACCCAAGTAGAAAAAAAACCCACAGATGTTTGCAAGCAGTGAGGTTTATTTCCTTCTAGATGATCCAAGAAGGAGTCTCAGACAGAAGGAAAAGCACCATGAACACCTCACCATCCACATGTAAGAGCTGCTTCAGGGCAAAGTTGTCCAAATTTTGTCACCTTAAAAACATGGCTTGGTGCGGTGCCCAACCAAGGTGTTCACCAGTCATAGTGACTGCACTCCCATGTTTTGCTGTGGCTGCTGCTGTGATGAAAAAGCCAACAACAACAAATAAACTCTCTGAGATAATGGGTCTCTTCCACAAGGAGATGATTGCTTCTTTCTTAAAACACAAATTGCTGAAGTGCACGCTGCTTTGTTGCCTTGTATTTCTAAACATTCCACATAAGGGATGAACCCCTCCCCTTACACAATGCAGGCAGATTCAGAGCACATTTTGGAATAAGTAGAATTTTAATTTTTTTTTCAGAGGTCTTTGGATCATAGCATTGGATTTTTATATTCAGAACAGTTTTAAGGGAGCTGAAAGAGTTTCAGAGGTATGGATCTTTTCTCAAGCCAAGAGATGCTGATCCAGAAATTTTACAGCACTGTACTTTCTCTCAAGATATCCAAAATGCCATGAATTATGTATCCAACCTTGAAATGTTGTTAAAAATATAATAGAAAGTCACACATTGTGCATATTTAAGTTTTTACAATACTTACACTTCATAGTTTTGAGCCAGATTTCTTCCCCTCTGTGACATTTGTCCACACTGAGAGCTGAGTCCAAAATATGCTTAAGGGCAATTGAAAGTTGTTTGGAATTTTTCTGATTCAAAGCCTTTACTTACTGTGCAAGCTGCCAAAAATCCAAACAGTTCAAAAACACTGGGCACCTCATTTTCAGTTTTTCTCAGCAGTCATCCCATTTATTTCTTTGGAGCTTTAATATTCTTGCAGGTTTTATTTAATTTTCACATCGTGCATTTTGAGTTCATTTCTGTGGAGTGTCTTTAATAGATATTGTTTTAATTCCCAGCATACAGATATTCATCGTTATTTATTGTTAATGTTTCCTCTTGGACTAAACCCAAGAAACTGAAGAACTTGGCTCCAGAATATGGCAGACACATAGAGGGAATGCTCTGACAAGTGAATTTGGGATTTAATTGGCTTGTACCACTAGATGCTGGATTTGAAATGTATTGACAGAAAAGGACTGAAAGAGAAGCCTTGAACAGTACAAGCATTATTACCCTGATAAAATGGAGAGCAAAATGAGTAGTGACATTCCTTTTTCTGGTTGTTATTGGCCACCCAGCCTCCCCCAAACCAGCAGGGAAGCTGCTCTTCAGTAAATCTTCAGCTGGTGTAAAGCAATTTCCTTTTCAAGTCGGGGCAGGTATGTCCTTTTATACCACCCATGCATGTTTGCTGCTGCATTTGCAAGGGAAAGACAGATAGTAAGATGAATATTAGAATTGCATCTGGCAACAAAAGAGAGTCTCCAGACCAGAATCTGACTGATCAGAAAAAGAAGTACATAACAGGTTTCTTTCAACCCACATGGACAGTAGATACAGCCATTCACTTACAGATAGGACAGAGGATAGTATCTCCCCATTCTCTGAACTCCATAAACTGAACTCTATGGAGAGATAAAAAAAAGGTTAAAAAAAGCCCAAAACCCAAAAAAAAAAGAGCTCCAACACATTAGGGGAAATTCCAGAAGAATCTGCTCAGAACACCAGTTGCAGTCAAGGATTCTGTTATTCATCCATCTTCCGTCTTAAAACCTTTCATTATCAATAATAAAGATAATTCAACTATGGGTAGATCCTATTTTACACTGAGAAGGGCTAACTATAGTCAAGGGCAAGTCATGAAAAAAATCTATTCTGAATTTTCAAATTGTGAGAAAAGGAGACCTTGTGTCACACTGAAAAGAAAAACCTTCATTCGCATAGGTATTGAAATCCTGACCTTCCCTGCTCTGAGCCACATTACTCAGAAGGGAGGATGGAGGGAGCGAGAGAGGGGCAGAAAATGAGAGGCACAGATTGCCTTATGTCATCAATTTGTGCATTGTAAATGAAATTAGAATACATACTTTTATGACACTAAGTGCTAATTCTTCAGATCTTAATTGATGCAGGGGGTGAATTTACTTGATTAAAGACAGTAAAACCCAAACCAGCTGAGATTTCTGCTTAAAAGGAGCTTGCATGTTATGGTCTGTAAAGGAACTTGAAAATTGCAAAATTACATACACTACTATATTTCTTAGAAGAGATAAGTTTATTCCTACACAGAATGTATTTAATTATTACCAAATCCATTTTCTCTGAAACTCTTAGTTTCAATAACCTTTCACAGTGAAACAATACCTACATTAAGGAGTGCTAATCCAATGTACGTTCTGGTGCAGCAAAAGGAAGTGCTACAAACATCTCTCAGGTTTAGCAAATTACTTATTTGTTCTCCCCCTTCTAAGGTGAATTATGTTCAGCAATTCTGAGAAAGGTATTTCTTGTCACTTGGATTAGTATAGGTGTACACAGCGGATTGCCTTTGTCAAATATCAGCTAGCTTAAAAAGCAGCTTTTACTTCTACAGGGAGTATTTGTCAGTCTGCTTTGCAAGAGCATTCTGATTCACTTACACATTGCTAGAAGCATCCAGACCACCTACTACTGCTGTTTATTATTGGAGAGGGTTTTTAGTCCTTCTTCTGGCTCTCCATGCAGGTAATGCAGTATGTATGCAATTCAGCTGTGATTATACAACAGAATGGGCCAAAACTCTGCTGATTTGGAGATATTTTGTTTGGTGGCTGGTGAGGCAAGAGAGGAGGATACTGTTTTGTAGGGCTCCTTTGTCCTGCAGGCATCAGCCAGTGCAGCAGATGGATCAGTCCCTAAGCAGAGACCCTTCCTAAATCCTAGTGCTGTCCAGGTGTCAGTGGGCACATAACAGGGTCCTGTCATGCTTAGAGTTTAGGATTATATTAGAGAGGAACATAATAAATGTTTTCATCTCTTTGAAACCATATATCCTTAACTCTATATGTGAGTGCAATAAGTGCAAGTCTGTTCCTGCAACACCCTTCCCATGGGCTTTAACACATGTGCAATTTTTGCACAAACCTGGGTCCATAAAATCACATTCACTAATCAGTTTCACTAATTACCTGCACACTGCATCACAAATGAGATCCTGACTCTCCTACAGGACAAAGTAAAGGTGCAAGTGCACAAGGATAGTGCAAGTGTCCCTCTGCTTCCCACACCAACAGATCTCACCTTCACAGCCCTGGGAAGGGGCTGTGTGTGCCAGTCACTGCTCTGTTGAGTCAAGAAGCAGCAGTGCTGGTCCAGCCTTCGGCCTTTGTAATGAAGACATTTTCTCCTGAAACAGGACAAAATTTATTTCAAGCAGAATTCTAAATAGTCTTTAACTTATAAAGTCATGTCATGCCAGGGACAGATTTGAACCAGTAACCTACATAGAAAAAGGCTTTATATCATGTGCTTTTCCCTTAGCAAATAAGTCACCTACAGCCCAAACATTGGTCCTTGGATTTAAAAATACTTTGCTGCATATTTATAATCTCCTTTTTGTATATTTATGTCTCTAATATTTGTAAATTCTTATTATGCATCCCTCTCCCACTCTTAATCATCACCTAGCAAAGATAACTAGCTATCTTTCCCCTTGTAAATGAATTCACTCCATGCCCCTAATTATTTTTGTAAGTCTCATTGCTCCTGTAAGACAGAATCTTATGATTAAGGAAGTGCCTCAAATGAATTCATTTTTCCTGAATTATGCCTGCAACAAAATCCTTCTGAAAGGGTCTGAGACTTTACTTCAGGTGCTGGTCTACTGTATATTCTATTTCAGCTTCTAGAGACATTCTTATTCTCATTTTCATAGCTAAGTTGCCTTTTGCCATTCCTGATAGTTCTGTTTTGTTGTCATTTCTTCCTACTTTATCCGCTTTTCAGAATATATGTATTTATGGATAATTTTTCATTATCAGGTTTTTTTTAAATCCAAGTTAAATATATGTCACAATATGTGTTACAGCCGATTACAAATTTTTAGACTGGGAGGGATTTGAGCAGCCTTGTCTGGTAAAAGCTGCCCCTGCCCATGGCAGGGAGTTGAAACCTGATTTTTAGGGACTTGAAAAATGATTTTTAGGGTCCCTTCCAACCCAAACTATTCTATGAATACTGTGATTTTTTGTGTATTTGTGTCAGACAGAAAAAGCCCTCTAGAAGAAAGTATTTGTTCACTTTCCCGGCTGTTTTTTGCACCTTGGTGGGCCAAAACTTACACAGGTAAGTTTTGTACCTGACTCAGCTTCAGCCCCTCTTATGGCTGAAGTTTTGCAAAAGGTTTTCTCTCCTAAGCAGGCTAAATGTTATTTTCCCTAAAACAAAGGCTTCACTTTGCCACTCACTGCTATTCATCCCAGTCTTCTTCCACAAAGCAACATGACATGTTTTCCAATTCATGAACAGATCCAGGAGCTCCAGTCCCATTTCCATCTGTTGCACTCTATTTGTTGCTTAAATGAAAGGCCTGACTTACACTGCAGGCCTGAGGAACAACTGGCATTCAAAACCAAACGTATTTAGATAAAGATTGAAGGAAAAGTGATGAAGGAAACACAGACAGGGGGAGGAAAGAACAAAAGATAAAAGATTATGACAAGTGAGAAACATAGAGATGGCACCAATTTCATGATTTGAATTTATTTTAAAGCCATTCAATTGTCATTTACACAGATAATTACTGGCAACTGCAAGAGAAATATTTACAGGAATTTTGATGCTCATCTGTTACAGTAATATGAAAGAGCATTGATCCAAACCTGCTATCCTGCTTCAACAGATTCGATCCAAACCTCTTATATCACATCAGCCAGGAAATTTAAATTGCAATAGGGTCAATTATATTCATCAGCTCTTGCTTTGGCTTCTCAGAGGGACTTGGGGTTTATGAGATACTGGGAACCCACATGAAAAGCAGCAGCAGTCCTATGGTACCTTCTCCTTTATATGTCTGTTCAGAGTCATCTTTATTTCACTATGCGTTGTACTCCCCATTCAAGTCTGTATTACTTTTTTCTTGTGAAACCATAAGAAAATGTCATGACTTCATCAAAACATTTACCTCATCAAACAGCCATATTGTTGATTCCCTCCTTGGTAGAGCATTTTCTGTAAAATCAAACAGAATCCCATCAACATTTTTAGATAAGTAAAAGTGAAAACAAATTTAGCTTTTTAGAAGGCTTATGGTAACTCTGCTTGTTCTTTGGTGACACAGTAACAGCAAAAAACGCTGACATCTGAACTACAAATGGTGTGCTTCCTATGCTTACCAAGGAGTCTGTTCTTTCATACCCTTAAAAATATTGTATTCAGTGAATTTAAACCATTTGAGTACATGCCAGATTGATTCTTCTAAAAGCAATGTGTTATGCATATATGTCCAATGTATATATGTCCAACACTAGTTAAGAAGTTCACTAAAAGACAACCTTTTTATTTAAATTTCCTCATAACTATAGACCAGAAAGAAAAGTAAGAGGACCATTACCACCTGTGTAATCTTCAAATAAAATAAGACCCTTTTTTTATAAAAAATTGTTGCAAATTAATGGTTTTTTCAACTTTTTTTCACTCAGCCTGTCATCTGGATGCATGCTCAGCTACAGGATGTGCACAGTGTAAACATGTAAAAGAACAATCAACAAGAAGTCCGTAGCAAGGAATATTACATACAGAAGAGGTTTCAATTAGTCAGAGTTTTAATGGGATGGAGAAGAGAGTCAAAAATTGGTAATGAGGGAGGTATTAAACTATATTAGAGACAATCCCTTGATCCCCATTGTAAGAAAACACAAGAAGAGAGAGATAAGGCTGAGCAATAACAGAAGGGAACTATGAGGAAAACAAGGAAATGACAATTATTGAATTTACTCAAAATACTTGCTAACACACAGTTGAGACCAATCCTGCATACTCTATGGCTAGAGGAGCAGAGATGCATATTTCAT
>WBNQ01061135.1:36839-56139 GCA_013401375.1 Spizella passerina
AAGAAAACACAAGAAGAGAGAGATAAGGCTGAGCAATAACAGAAGGGAACTATGAGGAAAACAAGGAAATGACAATTATTGAATTTACTCAAAATACTTGCTAACACACAGTTGAGACCAATCCTGCATACTCTATGGCTAGAGGAGCAGAGATGCATATTTCATCTTAGATAGTTACCTGCCACACACCAGAACTAAAACAAGCATTTTTCAGAGAGCCTGATAATCCCCATACTCAATTTATGTGGATTAGATGAAATTTCCTCTTTCTTTTCAGCAATTTTGGCAGACCACTGTACATTATCAAGGGCTGCCATTATCTTCCTCCGAACACCAGCAAAATGGTTTGTAATTTTATCTCAGTATTACCAAAGAAACCTGTAATCTCTAGCTACCTTATTTTAAATAATGCAGCCCAGCAATCACATCAACAAGCAGAATCCTCACAAATTAGGAAGATTTTATCTGAAAGAAAACAACATTATTTATTTTCTATCACTTGCCTTCAAAATAAAATCACCCAGGCATCTTAAGAATGTAAACAAAAAGTGTAAATTCATTTTCTCCCACAGAGGAAACACATTGGATAGATACAAAAACCCCTGTACTAAAAGTGATGCATTTTGGTAGAACTGGTGTAACTGGCAGTGTGTTCAGCACAGTCAATATGTTGCAATCTGTCATTACACACTGGACTGCTATCAAAATGCCCTCTAATAACTGGGCATCTAGATAGATATTTACTAGATTTAATATCCTTCTCTAGTAGGGGTTTGGAATGCAACAAATTTGGTCAACATTTCTAAAGAAGGCTATTGACTGGTATTAGTTGCAGCAGAAAACCCTGCAATCCAGGAATTTTTCATTTTTTCTGTAACCATCAACTTTTTACTAATTTCCAGCTTCCATTACAAAACTGTTTGGTTATTCCAATTAACCCATTCTGGTCACCTCCTGAGATTTTTCCAGGGTCCTAATGGGCACAGGTTCACAATGCCAAGCAGGGTAGGCATTTATGGGAAGATCAGTGTATTACATAGCAGTCCATCAATATTAACTACTCAGATCAATACTTTTTTAAAAACAGTAAGTTAAAATGTTATTAGAAATGGGCTTTTTCAGATGTGAACATTTTAGCCTCAACAGCAAAAATAATGCTTTATATGGGTTATAGCAGTAAACCAAAAATAGGACTGAACTGTTATCTCATGATGTTGCATAATGAGCTCTGTGAACTAATGAATCCTAAATCATTTCAGGGCCAGTCTTATTTTCACTGACACAGAGAATTCCTGTGTTTGTGTGTGTGTGTCTGTGTGTGTGTGTGCCCATGTCATTATAAATTGTGCTTATTATTTCTGCTCACCACCTTAATGATGGAGCCACTTCAGCATTTCAACACAGTCAGCAAGAACACTCACTCAGGAAACTGGAGGGAGGTTTTTTTATGGGCATTCATATCCCTCTTGCTAGAATTATACCTATACAAATATATATTTCACTGACCTTTCCCTTACTTAACATTAGTGTGATGTTTTCATTTCCACAGGTGACCTACAGGGACTGGGGATAATTTTTCCTTCCCTCGCCATACAGTTTGGCTTCTGGCAGGCTTTTTCCTACTTTACTCTGTATCAGCTTAGACTGGCTATAGTTGGACTGGGCAAAATACTGGGTGTTTTGGATGCATCCATTACCTGAGTGCTTTGGTGCTCCACATCACATCGGCAGGGACTCGAGAAAAGCATGTCCATGGCCCGTAAGACTGATCCACATCTTAGAGTTGCTGAGATGCTTCCCTGTAATTCCCTCACTGTTGTGGGACTGCAGATAAAGGTTCTGCCTTTCAGTATCACAGGTCTCTTCAGGTCCTTTGCAGTTTTTTTGAATCTTGCATGACTGGCAGCTCTTGGGGCACATGAATGAGGTGCTCTGCTCACCCATCCTCCTGGGCACAAATGTGTCACCTCGCTGCTTATCACTGGGCACAAGACTTGTTAACCTGTGCAGCCTTTCTTTGCAAGCAGTAAGTGGGAGAACAAGAGAATTGTTTGCAAATTCAAGATAATTGCACTGAAAATATCTCAACCCCAGGTGTTTGCAAACTACCAAGCATTTTCTTCATAAGCTGCTTTGGGCTGGAAAATCCTATAAAATTACAAGGTCTTGTCAGTATACTTTCCTTACCATTCTTCTTTGGGTAGGAGTGTAGGTTTGGCTAATGATTTCCTTGGAAAGCAGCTGTACTAATAAGGAGATGTACACACTGAGGCTGGGACCCTTCTCGGTCACTGTGATTGCTCCCCCCAGCCAAGGCATTTTGTGAAATATGGTAATTAACGCAGCATCCTCAGACAGCCTAAATTTATTGCGATTTATATGTTCAGGAGTCTTGGTAAAAGGCCAGTGCTGGCATTTCTTTAACTAATAATTATTGTGTTTTATTGTTGTTGTTCTCTAACACATTAATGAGCAAGGACCCATCTTTATTAGAATTCACTTGGCCCCACTGTTCCATGCATATTTATTATGCGAGAGAATAGGATTCTCTTCCTCTAGCCTTCACTAATTTAAAAGAAGATATCCTCAATGAAATGTATTCAAATATTTTGACATTTTGCTTCACCTCACTTACAGAGCAGAAATTGTTTCTGACAGTTATTATACAGTACGGGAATCCTGCTGTTTCACTCTGCTGAAGCGCAGGTTGAAAAGACACAGCAATTGCATTTTGTTCAAAGAGTGATTCTCTGGCCTAGAAATAGCAACACTGTCAGCTGTGATTCACTGGAAGTTTAGATAATATCCACTCTGTACCTCTCCACCAAGAACATGGAATATATTTTTTTTCTCTTCTTCTACTTCTTAAAACACTAGAAAAATGAATCAAAGTGTTGGGTTGGAAGGGAAATTTAGTGCCTCCAACTTTGGGATCTGAAGTAGAGGGATGTGTAGATTTTGAAATGGAAGTGGAAACTGGGAGAAATGGGAGTGGGAATTTTTGCCTTCTTTCATATGCTTTCAGTTCTGTGTTGTAAACAGACCTATTTACAAGGCAAATTAGAAGAAATAACAAATATAAATACCTGAGTATTTTCAAAGATTTTAAATTACCAAAATAATTATAGGCAGCACCTGCCTGATTATTCTTTTGTTTCATGCTTCCAGTCATGTTACATGTGTGGTAATATCTTTTTTAAGCAGAATTACACCATATATAAAACACAATGGCAAATTTCTCAGCTAATGCTCCCAAAACTGCCTTGTTAACATGAAAACCTCAGCCTTTTTTCATCCCATTTTAGAATGCATTTTGGTGCTTTTTTGAATACATATAGGCTGATGAAAGAATTTTACCTTTAGATCTATACAATCAACTCTGAGCAGAGTTAAGAAGTTGTAGTAGCATATTTACACTTTAATTGAGCCCAAAGTTTCACAAGGGTTGTTTATTTGATGGCAAGTAGAAGAGCACTTGGAGAATCTAAAACAGGAGGAGAAGGAAGATGGAAAAATGCAAGAAAAAAACTGTGAAAGGCTCTCCCGCATGCTTTGCTGCTCCCCTTATTGTTCATGTTATGCAGATCCTACATCAGAACTGAGGGTTCTCTTTTCAGAATAAGAAAGAGGAAGCCGAATGCTCAGTGAAAAGAAATCACAATAGTGGTATTTAATACAGTTCTTTAAGATTTCAGAAACTGAGTTTCTGTCAAAATCACAGAATATTGCAGAAGGGGGTAGGAGACAGTGATAAAGGGCTCGTTCTTGTAAAAGGGGATTGTTCAGCTGTAATCTCTGTTCATGCTCCTGTCGTATCATGGGAGAATCTGACTATTACATTGATGAGAAAATACTGAATGTAATATCTGAGAAAATCACAGGACTTGAGTTGCTTCCTAACTTTTCCATGCAAATAAAAAAAAAAAAAAAGCCTCCCATACCGAGACAGACATGATTAACTGGAGTGAAATAATGAGAGCAGCTGCAGGATGTGGCCCTCCTAGTCCTGAGGTGCAAGTCTGGACTGTCAGATGCGATGAGCAGCAAGGCATGCGAGCTCGGATCACACCCCGGTCTATTAAGGCGAGCGAATGGAAGCTGTAAATCAGATTTCAGTTCCTGCCACTTTGTCAGGGGGCTGGAGGAAATAGGACACGTGTGAAGGGCTCCCCAGAAGGCCTGGAAGGGAGCAGCACGCTGCCACTCTCCTCTGCCAGTCGCTGAGGCATGAGGCACGCTCACCCTTACAGAGCTGTGCAGACACAGCCAGAGAGCCCTGCTGGGGGAATCACCCTCTAAGGAACCACCCCAGTTTAACCATGGCATCACTGGCTGTCCAGAGTGTCTGTTCTCCCCTCATCAGAGCCACATCCAGCCCTCCTCCAGGCACAGCAGCTTTCTCAGCGTCCCCACCTCATCTTAAAGCTCTTCCTCACAAAACATGAGCCTGTCCATATTCCTGACCAGGTCCAGCTCCTGGCCCCCACCATCCCTCAAGAAATGATCTTCTTGGACACCTTGTCCTGCAGAAAAAAGTCATCACACACACAGACATAACAGGGTGTCAAAGCCTGAGATAAATGGGTTGATCTTAATTAGACCTCTGCTTCCACATCATGTTCCTAGAGAATCACATTTTGTAGAGGGCAAAATCTCTCAGGGAACCGTTGCTGGAAGAACAGGGTGTCTTCTGGAATCATGATTTCATAATTTCATAGTCAAAAAAAAAACTTGTATTGCCTTTGATCGCCCTATTTATGTGAAATGTCAGCTGATATTTATGTAACTCTATGTGCCAGTTTGTGCAGTGGGTGACACCATTGGAATGGATGATTTAAGGGGCATTGGCCGTGAGGACTTAGAGGAAGATACGGAACATCTGTACAGTGCCTAGCATCATGCAGATATGTAATTAATCAGCTGTATGCACTGCCTGGACTCAGCCCTCTTTGTGGGACATGCCACTGTCTTGCTTCTCACAGTGCCTGGAAATGTCCCTATCTACTTCTTTGTGCTCTCTCAGCTGTTCTACACTCTCACTAAGCCCAGGACTGACAGAAACAGCAAGGTAAACTGCTTGCAGACAGGGTTTAATGAGCACTGTTCACACACTGTAGGTCAAGAAAATAAGCAGTGACAGAATTAAGAATCATTCGGTACCAGCACAATGCCAGTGTTATAGCAAAGACTGATTATGCAGAACCAAAATTCAATTCTAATAAATGCAAACTCATAGACTTCATAATGAAAGCATATGGAAGCATAAAAAAATCAAACCAAACCAAAACAATGGGATTGCATTAATAAACACACTTTTTGAAGCCCAAACAAAGAGTACACACAACAGAGAGTCCCAGCAGCTGGTGCTCCATGGCATTACCTGCCACAGCAGCAGTGTGCAGCATTCACCATGGCTGCTTTACTCACCTGAGACATTGTCACCAAGATGTTGGATTAAGCTCTTTTTTGACCTAGAGATGGGGTAACTGAGAGGTGTTTTGAAAACTTTTATTCTATTTTCAGTCTCATGAGAAGGGTGAAACACTACAGATGTTATAATTCATACCACTACAGTCAGAAGCTAACTATTTCTTAATTACAATACAGTATAAGTGTTTCTTGGCCTATCAGCTTTAGCCACACTGTGCTGTAAATGTCTTAAAGCCAATCATCTGAAATTACCCCTTGTGGCTCCTACTACAATGCATCTTTTGTGGTTCTATTTCTCCAAAGTATTTTGTCTTTTTTGCAAAGCCACCTTTTGAAACTTACTTCTAGTTCCATTTCTCTCTCAACAACGTCTGTCCTATTCCACAGCATTTCTAAATCAGCATTTCTTATCTCAAGGTTTGCATACAGATGCATGCTATGTGAACCTTCTGTCAAGCTTTGAAAGTTCTCGACAAATTCATTTCCCACACCAAGAGAAAGCTTGTGCAATGAGCTCAGGTCCCAGGGCCTGAGCTGCCCCTGTGCCATGCAAGAAGAGGTGCCCCAAGACTTCAGCGTGTCTCAACACAGAAAGTCTGGTCACTTGACTCACATGTGATAGGATGCAAAAGAGCTTAGGAGAGTGGAAATGGAGCAATGCAGACTGTGATCACAAGTCATAATATTTGTACCTTCTGTTCTGCTGATTTAAAAATTATGTTCATTTCTAGTATCCACTGCAATAAGATTTCTAGCCAGTTTCTTTTGACCATCTGTTTCCACAGCTGACCTTTAGAGACAGGAACATTAGTGGGCTATGCAATTCCTCCTCAAATCTTGGGCAAATCCTGCTGCTCATATTTCAGCACTGATTTCTCCGTAAATGACCGTGCTAAACATTCCAGGCTTGTGATTGCTCGGGTGCAACCTTTTCCATTCATATGAATTGGCACTGGGTTTATTTAAACACGTATCAAGAGGTCTCAGAGATTACTCCTGTTTTGTAAACCATTGGATATAAAAAGCAACTGAATGTATCAGAGAATTCTGCTACCTAATTAAAATATCTGCAGTTTTTCTTATTTAAGCAGAGTAAAATCCAGTAGTTCAGTTTTACTTCTACTTATTAAGTCAGAACTATGGCCTTTTCTTATTTTAATTGTTCAGAGGACAATTAAATCCCTCCCAATACCTTTACCAGCTGTTTCCCTAAGAGATCTATCTGGGTATTTCTATGATCCCAATCATCACAGTCTCTCTGCTAATCCCAAGGACTATATTCATAGATTTCTGTTTGCAAAATCCCTGTGGGATGTGGTAGTGTCGTTATCTCCACTGTACAAATAAGAAACAGACACACAGAGAGATTAAGGGTTCCCAGCTGGGAGAGAAGGGCCATATTCCCCTGGGATTAGTGCAGTGAAAGGCTCAGTACCCCAGTGGTCCCTTCCACCACAAAAGCCTGCAATGCAGATGCTCTGCCCATGTGCAGAGGAAGACTAGAGAAACCCAGCAGCAGAAGATCAGGGGCCTCTCTCAGGGTACTTGGGGGCTGAGGAAGGTGTTCTTGGCCAAATGGGCCAGGCTTCCTCAGTACAAAAATGATCAGCAATAATAGCTGAGCACAAAAAAGGCATGCTATTTTTCTTTGCCTGGAAAACCAGGTGGGATGGAGCTTTCTTTCTGTGAGAGAGAGATGTCTTGCATAGAGCAGAAGCTGTTGCTTAGATGAGCCATGGCAAAGCGAGGCCAATTTCGACTGGGGTTAATGTACCCTTTTACAAATTTGGTCCTGTGATTATTCTGGGTCATATATGAAATCTGTAAGGCTGGCAAGGCACCAAACTCAGCTCTTCTAATCGATGTGCAGTTTCCTAATTGCTGAGCAGTCTATGTTTTTAAGCTTTCAGACCCCATATTAACATAAAGTCCTAGCATCAGTTGAGCTCTTCTTAATGGAATAGCACTTAGAGCAAAATTGATGCCTCTTTAAGAGCAAGTCAGTTCTGAAATGACATGTTTCTGCCAGATGTTGGGCATGTTCTTGGAAAGCAGTATGCTCACTGGGCATCATAACCAGAGAATTGTTGAATTCATTACAACAAATGCTAGTTTGGTCACTATTCCTTCTCAGGAGTACTCCAGAACAGGGTTTTGCCTATGTAAGGGCTTCAGGATTTAGCCCAAAAATAATGAAGAAAAAAAAAACAAATCCTCTATATACCTCATTTTGGACTGCTAAAAAGAATTTTTCCCCAGATTCCTCACAAGTTTACAAAAAAAAAAAAATCATGTTCTCCTTCTAGCTAATGGGGAATTGGCAGCACAGGAGTTGAGCTTTCTGCCTGGGTCATGAAGGAGAAGTCAGCAGTAGGCTTTGGGCTGGACTCCAGACCTGTGCAGAATGGCAACTACCTGAATAAAAAGCACGTTGTTAATAAGACAAGACTGCAGCAAGACAGGCAATGAGTGCACTAAAATCTGGATATGCAAAGCAGTTCACTGGGCTTCTTCACTGGAAGTTTCAAGAACATTTTGATTGTGCCTATATTGGTCACCAGTACAGACCAGGGTGAAAACCTACAGACCATATACAGAGACAGATGGTTCAGAGAACCTGATCTCAATCCTGTGCAAGTTCTTGAATGCTCATTTGTGGCTGAGGTGCTTTCCTACTGCAGATACATTCTTAATGCCCATTTTGAGACTGGCTGTTGCTATTTGTTCTCAATTTTTTAAAGAAAGAAACTGCTTCCAGGCTGGAGGTGTCATTTGGTTCATAATTCTGCCATGGTTGCTTTGTCTTAAAAGTTTGGGACCACACTATCCCACTGATTAGGGAGAGCAGAAGTCTTTCAGCACTGCACACCTCAGACATTTAAAACACCTTCTTTCAGTCTTGTAGAGCTTTAATTCTGTATGGCACATAGCCCTGCATCAGTTTCAACTTTGATCTTGGGAAACCACTCAAAGCAGAGACTAGTATTTAAATCTGATACCCTTATTAGTTCACTCTTGTTCATCTTCCAAATAGAATATCTTGTAGACTTTCATACCAAATGTTGGGATGCCAGTGGTGTGGATGCAGAGTGATGTGATGTGCACTATCATCCACAGCTAACAGAAAACACAATGACCTTGATTTGAACACAGGCACCTTAGGTGACAGACCTATGCTAAAGGGCAGTCAGATCTCACATTGTCATTTCAAAGTGTGTATTCAGTGTAACTTTTTAGAAAACAAGATGAAATATAATTCTTTAGCTTCAAAGGAGTCTTTTTGAAAGTTGTGATATTTCAACAAAAGATGACAACGTGCCACCACAGAATAACTCATGAATGCAAATACGGCTCACCTCATTGTTCCTGGCTTTCTTCAGAAGCTGCACATCTTACTTTTCTGAAAAATGTAGGCTGGAGAACTAACAGAATTTAAAAGAACTTCCTTTCAATGTGAAGAGTTGTAAGAGTGTTAGTTCTACAAGTCTTTAAGGAAATCCAATTATAAGTTCCTTTATATTCATACACCTTGCCAAAAGAGGAACTTTTTTCTCCATTGATGTCATATTCTCAGTGGGGACTCCACTGTGACATTGGTGCTGAGTTTCAGTGCCTTTCTCATTAGGAGATGACTGCCATCAATTCCCCAGAGACTGGGGTGGGACCCTGCCATGCTCTCCTAGCCAGCAGCATGTTGTAAAAGGGGCTTCATGTTCACAAGCTTGCATAAAAGTTCTCTAAGGCCACTGGCTTCAAATTTTTAAATGTGTCCTCTGCTGAGAAAGGCACAGTCTGAAAGTACTTGTTCCCCTGCTGTACTGTGAACTTCTGAGCAAAATGTTTTCACTTCCCCTCCTTTTACAGCAGTACATAATCACAGGTGGTTACTAACATCATCATTATTACTACTATTATTATCATCATCATCGTTATTATTTTATGCCAAGCAGTTTTAAACAGGTTTCTGTTTGCCAGACTTTAAATGAAATAATAGCATCATACTGATGATATCTGGTGTAGNTGTACCCTTTTACAAATTTGGTCCTGTGATTATTCTGGGTCATATATGAAATCTGTAAGGCTGGCAAGGCACCAAACTCAGCTCTTCTAATCGATGTGCAGTTTCCTAATTGCTGAGCAGTCTATGTTTTTAAGCTTTCAGACCCCATATTAACATAAAGTCCTAGCATCAGTTGAGCTCTTCTTAATGGAATAGCACTTAGAGCAAAATTGATGCCTCTTTAAGAGCAAGTCAGTTCTGAAATGACATGTTTCTGCCAGATGTTGGGCATGTTCTTGGAAAGCAGTATGCTCACTGGGCATCATAACCAGAGAATTGTTGAATTCATTACAACAAATGCTAGTTTGGTCACTATTCCTTCTCAGAAGTACTCCAGAAAAGGGTTTTGCCTATGTAAGGGCTTCAGGATTTAGCCCAAAAATAATGAATAAAAAAAAACAAATCCTCTATATACCTCATTTTGGACTGCTAAAAAGAATTTTTCCCCAGATTCCTCACAAGTTTACAAAAAAAAAAAATCATGTTCTCCTTCTAGCTAATGGGGAATTTGCAGCACAGGAGTTGAGCTTTCTGCCTGGGTCATGAAGGAGAAGTCAGCAGTAGGCTTTGGGCTGGACTCCAGACCTGTGCAGAATGGCAACTACCTGAATAAAAAGAACATTGTTAATAAGACAAGACTGCAGCAAGACAGGCAATGAGTGCACTAAAATCTAGGATATGCAGAACAGTTCACTGGGCTTCTTCACTGGAAGTTTCAAGAACATTTTGATTGTGCCTACATTAGTCACCAGGGTGACCAGGGTGAAAACCTGTACAGTTTTCAGTTACCAGACCACCAGTACAGACCAGGGTGAAAACCTACAGACCATAGAGAGAGACAGATGGTACAGAGAACCTGATCTCAATCCTGTGCAAGTTCTTGAATGCTCATTTGTGGCTGAGGTGCTTTCCTACTGCAGATACATTCTTAATGCCCATTTTGAGACTGGCTGTTGCTATTTGTTCTCAATTTTTTAAAGAAAGAAACTGCTTCCAGGCTGGAGGTGTCATTTGGCTCATAATTCTGCCATGGTTGCTTTGTCTTAAAAGTTTGGGACCACACTATCCCACTGATTAGGGAGAGCAGAAGTCTTTCAGCACTGCACACCTCAGACATTTAAAACACCTTCTTTCAGTCTTGTAGAGCTTTAATTCTGTATGGCACATAGCCCTGCATCAGTTTCAACTTTGATCTTGGGAAACCACTCAAAGCAGAGACTAGTATTTAAATCTGATACCCTTATTAGTTCACTCTTGTTCATCTTCCAAATAGAATATCTTGTAGACTTTCATACCAAATGTTGGGATGCCAGTGGTGTGGATGCAGAGTGATGTGATGTGCACTATCATCCACAGATAACAGAAAACACAATGACCTTGATTTGAACACAGGCACCTTAGGTGACAGACCTATGCTAAAGGGCAGTCAGATCTCACATTGTCATTTCAAAGTGTGTATTCAGTGTAACTTTTTAGAAAACAAGATGAAATATAATTCTTTAGCTTCAAAGGAGTCTTTTTGAAAGTTGTGATATTTCAACAAAAGATGACAACGTGCCACCACAGAATAACTCATGAATGCAAATACGGCTCACCTCATTGTTCCTGGCTTTCTTCAGAAGCTGCACATCTTACTTTTCTGAAAAATGTAGGCTGGAGAACTAACAGAATTTAAAAGAACTTCCTTTCAATGTGAAGAGTTGTAAGAGTGTTAGTTCTACAAGTCTTTAAGGAAATCCAATTATAAGTTCCTTTATATTCATACACCTTGCCAAAAGAGGAACTTTTTTCTCCATTGATGTCATATTCTCAGTGGGGACTCCACTGTGACATTGGTGCTGAGTTTCAGTGCCTTTCTCATTAGGAGATGACTGCCATCAATTCCCCAGAGACTGGGGTGGGACCCTGCCATGCTCTCCTAGCCAGCAGCATGTTGTAAAAGGGGCTTCATGTTCACAAGCTTGCATAAAAGTTCTCTAAGGCCACTGGCTTCAAATTTTTAAATGTGTCCTCTGCTGAGAAAGGCACAGTCTGAAAGTACTTGTTCCCCTGCTGTACTGTGAACTTCTGAGCAAAATGTTTTCACTTCCCCTCCTTTTACAGCAGTACATAATCACAGGTGGTTACTAACATCATCATTATTACTACTATTATTATCATCATCATCATTATTATTTTATCCCAAGCAGTTTTAAACAGGTTTCTGTTTGCCAGACTTTAAATGAAATAATAGCATCATACTGATGATATCTGGTGTAGTGCCTACAAATTTACAAGCAACAGTGAGTTTGGGGAAATCTAGAGTTACAAAAGATCAAGAGAGTAATAGAAGGAGAATTAATTCTCTCTGCTCTATGTCAGTCTTATGAAAGAGTCTTTTAATACCCACAAGTATTCGTAACACTTTCAAATGAAGAACCTTCTATCTCCTTTGCCAATCCCATTTGCTGCAGTATTTCTGGTAACAATCCCTTCTTGGTAGGCCCTGGTGCTGTGATGACCAATTCCACTTCTCTCTGTTCAGACATTTATATTTCCAGCAGACATGACAGAGATACAGCAAGCCCTAGACAGCTTTTGTGCCATTGCACTAGCATTCCAGGACAAAGGCTCCTCCAGACCTAAGAGAATACTGAGGCAAGGGGATGTAAAACATCACAGATGGGAGGATGCCTGCACCAGCAATTTGGCAGAAGAAGGATGAGTCCACATCAGCCTCTCCATTCAGATCCAGAGGGTGCTTTCACCATAAGCCTTCCCACTGCACTCCGCTTACAGAGCTCTGGCTCTCACCACAGCTCATGCCCAGAGCAGATTTGCTCTGTGGGAGAGGCATTTCATGGTCTCCAGTGCTGTGGGCATTCAGTCCATGGCACTGGACCTGATAATGGCCTCTAAACCTGTGTAGGGTGAATGGAAGGCTTTGGCACCATTGAGTGTGTTACCTACCTCTCCTGCCAGCCATGCTGGCCTACTGGCACAGACACAGCCAAGGAGGGAGAACTGGGGTGAAATCTGTGACTGCTGCCACCAGGCAGCAGCTCCACAAGCATTATATTCCCTTTAAGCCTCAGAAATGTGCAAAATGTTTACTCTCTGTCTGTTTTATACAGTGTCTGGACAATCCAGAGCTATTCCATCAGATGACTTTCACGGTCCTCATGGATCCACCATGCTCTCCTTCAATGCATTTTAAAAAGTCTATCATGCTGCCACTGCTCACTTAATCACTGTTTGTTTGCTATTATTACTAGAGATTTCCCTTTAAATAATTAAGGACATTTCCTGAGGCTTCTCTAAGATCTACAGTTGATAGCAGTAAAGTTTAATGCTTTTGTATCGGTGTATCAGAGACACACTACATGTGGCTGAGGCAGAAGGGAGAACATCACACTTAAACAGCAGGAAGGCAGTAGGAGACTCTAAAGCACTCTTTGGATCAGCTGGAGCCATGGATGGCTTTGTTCCTGTCCCATCACAGCTACCTGCAGCAGCTGGCAGCAGCAGGGCTGAATGGAAGCAGGCAGAACAGCAGGCCCTGCCTGGTGGCTGTGCCACCTCCAGAGCAGTCCCACCAGAAAATGAACACTTTCTAACCATGTTTTGCCTCTTACATTTACAAAGCACCAGACAAACAATAGCTAATAATCTATAAGAAAGGATTATATGTTCGGCAGCTTGTGGTAATGCCTTTTAGGTAATTGCTCAGGAGTTTTAGAAATCTAATACTTTGTTGCTAAATCACCTAACCAGAATTTCTGTACTTGGACAATGCAGATTCACAGGAAGGATCAAGCCCCATTTATCACTTTCCTGTGGGTACAATTTCATTGCAATTGCCAAAATATTCAGTCAAGTATCAGTGACCACTCTATTGCAAAGAGCAAGCCTGGCCTCTGTTGCTAATGAGAGCAGGACCTCTCTTCAGGGAACCTTGGCACGCAGGCCTAGCCCCTAATTCTTCATTGCAGGCACCTCATAAATGCCTGGGGCTGGGGTCTCACTGCTGAGAGCTGATCAAGGCCACTGATGGCAGCTTTAGATTTGGCCCACAGCCTATAGACTGGTGTAGAAAAGCACTGTTCTTAAAAACAAAGTAAATGCTGCAAAGTTCAGGAAAAGAAACAATAGGCACCTCCTAAAAACCTGCTATTATCTTTGAAACCTCATAGTCAGTATATACAGTAAGTAGAATGGGAAGAGAAAGTACAGAGAAAACATCTTTGAATGAGATCTTTTCAAAGAATTATGAAAGTTTTGAGCTTAGAAATACTGTAATTTTTCTGATAATCCTCCTCCAGGGCTAAAACTGTGATGGCAATGAGTGCCATCTTCAGCAGCAATCAATTTGGCCGCTACAACAAGTAATGAGCACTTGCAGCTACAGCTCTGTAGCCTTCCTGGGAAACCCCATAGAGCTGACACAAACACTCTGGAGGATGAGTGGTGGGACCAGAGCCAGGAAAGCTGATGTAGAGCAGTGCACCCTGTCAGCAGCCACTTCTCTGTCAGCCCCTAAGTCACGCAGTTTTTTACAGCCAAACTCTCTCCTAACTGGAAAAAGGCACCCCTGGTGCCCCTCCCCACCACCAGCAAACCCAACCACATGGGAGCCACCAGTCCCTGCCCAGCACTGACCTTACAGGCATGCAAAAACAGGCACACATTGCTAGAAAAAGTAGTGTGAACATCTGCTTCACTTTGGGAGCCAGCTGAAGGGTACCCAACAAGGTTAATGGACAGTTTCACTTCTGAAATTGAGATGCTTAGTTAAAGCAGTTATGTGGCCAGAGACATATCTGCAGTCAATATTCAGCACTAGCAGAAACTGTACTGATGATGCTGAAATGTTTACTGTGCATCTGCCTTTACTCAAAGGAGTAAAACTTACACCTTGTTTCAAAGCACTTCATCTGCCTGGTTCTGGCTTTTAGTGGTGGAAACCTTTGGTCTTAAATTGCAGGAATATAAAACAGAGTGAAGAGTGTGAGCAGTGCTAGCAAAGCAAGGTGTGTGCTGCCCTTCGGAAGGAGGGCAGGCTGCTCTGGGACAAAGAGTGGGGGCTCCACATGCCAGGGAAAAGCATTAAGAACTTTATCAGGCAGGTGTGCACCACCTGAGCATGAAGGCTGTGCAAGTTACAGCCTCTAAATGTCATGGTTGCTGAGACAGATACACTTCACACAGAGCAATGGAGCTGCTCTGCAGGTGCAAACCAAAGGAGCCTTGGGCTCTCTGTTCCTTGGCAGTGACCAGGATTAGGGCCTAGCAAGAAGAGCAAGAAAGGAACCAATCAATACCATATCCTTGTAATTTTCCAGTCCTCCTACCCTATTTTCCACATTTCCCGTGCTTGAGTCCATTCAGTACAAAGTCACTGCCCCACACTTTCTGACAATGTCAGATATTCCAGCTGTTGAAATCTCCCTGTGTAGCAGACAGCTACTGTCCCTACTGACAGCTGTTTCAGAGCACAATAGCTAAGCACAGTTCCTACAACATAGCAGTGGAACCTATTTCTCTCCCTCAGTCACACTGGTGACCAGCATTCTGTCTGACAAGTGATGAGTGTACTACACTAAACTCAGAAGCAAGTTTTAAAAAGCATTGGCCTAGTAAAAACTTGGTTTATTCTTCCCTCCCTCCTCTGGTATATACCCTAGAACACAATCATCAAATGTTAAAGAGACTGATTTTGATTCTTTTAACTATTACACGTGGCTTTTGCTTACCATGAAGCTATTTTTAGGGGGAGAGGCTCTAGGGACATGTATCCTCCCTCAGCTTGGAATGCCTTCAGTGGCTTATTTCCCACTGTTTTACAACTGCATAATGAGTAAAAAAATCTTCACACCTGAATATTTAGCATTGCAGATGCACAGGACCAATATTTCTGCTTTGCTTAATGTTTGGCACAGTTTCAAAAGACATGCCCTATGAATGCTGTGGCTAAATTTAACGAAGTGGTGTAAGCCTTGAGTATTCCCACTACCTGGGAGCAGAGCCCTGTCTGCAGTATTTTCAACAAGTTGAAAATACAGTCTTGCTGTTCTATTTTATATGATGTGTTTTGTGAGGTAATCTTAACAGATCAGTGCTAGGGTTAGCAAGTTGAAAGAAACCATGTCAGCACCTAGCCATGGACTTGCTGCCTTCTTGGGAATATGGTGAAATGGCAAAGGAAATACAGTACACAAATGGTCTTTGTTCTTCTATTTGAAGAAGCACTCAAAATGGCCTGTGCACTCATATCCTTCCCTTTGGAACCCAGAAATTAAGGCGTGATTGCACCAGCTTTTATATATCATGCAATTGTAAGGGTCATCTTTTTACTTCTTATTTCAGACTTATTGTCCAAAAATGGCATTTTTTACTTTTAAATTTCAAATTTTCTTCCTCTCTTCCTCTCCTCCCTAGGTCTCATTCGTGTTTTTAGCTACTTCTCTTTGCCTATTGGCTTTGCAATAGTGCCATGGGCACCAGGTCTGCTCAGGGGACAATGAAGCCCTCAGTACAGTGCATGGTGCTTTCATCCATCTGTAACATCAACAGCAGGAGAAGTGCTTTGGAAAAGGCTGGGAAAGGAGGTTACTCATGGAAGAATACATCTCAGCTCTGCAAACTACTTTGTCTTTGTAAAACAGCTGTGGGGAAACTGTGGGGGAGTCAACAATAAGGGAAAGAGAATAAGCGATACAAAGGATTCAAGAAGAAATTGCCTGAACACTGTTTCTTCCTTGTTACTGTACAAGAGAAGAATATGAGGAACAATTACCACCTGAAAAACATAAAACAGGACAAACACAAGTGACAAAATGCCCTGTTTCTTATAATCAAGATTAACTTTCCCCTATAATCAAGACAGCATCGCCAAGTCTGTTGTCAATTCTATTTCAACAAAATTAGAGGATTTCCACCAAAAAAATCCATTAAAGGCTCTCATATGGAAACAGGAAATCAAAAGAGCTTTCTGGAATGCTTTCTGCACAGAGCCATCGCCTTAATTCTTAAATCACAGCTCTTCATTGAGACTCTTTCCTCAGAGAAAAAGACCAAAAAGTACCACAAAAGACAAATCTCTGGTGAATGCCTGAGCTTTTAATGACTGATGAGAACAAGGAATAGAGACTCTGAATTAAATCATGAACAAAATTTTGATGTCTATAGCACGAAACCAAGAATGGATTTAAAAGACAGCAGTCATGAGGCCTTCAGAGAAAACACAAAAGATTTTAAAATACGAACTTGAATCAAGTCTAAAGTTATCAGACAGACTTCTTATCTGCTATAAACTGATAATAAAGGAGGAAAGATCAAGCACACTATTATTGCTAGGACAAACTCATAAATTCTTAAGGAAAGAAAAAGAGATACTGCAGTGGGTTTGCATGGCCAGGTTTTGGTAGTGGGGGGCTGCAGGAATGGTTTCTGTGAGAAGCTGCCAGAAGCTTCCCCCATGTCCTACAGAGCCAATGCCAGCTGGCTCCAGGATGGACCCACGCTGGCCAGGTCCAGCCCTGCCAGCAATGATGGTGGCACCTGGGGGGTGACAGATTTAAGAAGGGTTGAGGGGACAGAGTTCCCATGGAACAGTGGCCACAGGCAGAGAGGAGTGGGAGTGTGTGCAAGAAACAGCTCTGCAGGCAAGGGTCAGTGGCCAAAGAGGAGGAGGAGGAGGAGGTGCTCCAGGCATCAGATCAGAGGTTCCCTGCAGCCCCTGGTGCAGACCATGGTGAGGCAGCTGAGCTCCTGCAGCCCATGGAGATCCTCAGAGGGGCAGATTTCCACTGCAGCCCATAGAGAAGTCCTTGCTGGGGCAGCTGGATGCCCAAAGGAGACTGTGACCCTGTGGGAAGTCTGTGCTGGAGCAGGCTCCTGGCAGGAGCTGGGTACCCATGGACAGAGGAGTCCATGCTGGAACAGGCTCCCAGAAGGACTTGGACCCCATAGGGAACTGTTGAAGATTGCAATGCAAGTTGTTTTCCATTACCATCTGCATGGCAGATTACCTTTGTCAAGTGGGCAGTTTGCTTTATCTCTCTCTTTGAGTGACCACAATCACACCTCCCTTGGGAGGGGACATCTGCTGATAACAGGCTATTGAATGTCACTGCATGACTGATAAGAATTGTAACATCCCATTGTGAGATGTGAGCCCAGAGGGAGGAGCCAAGCATTGCTACCCAGATATAATCCAGAGGTTTTTGAGACACCAGCACAGCTTTCTCCATGGGATTCCCCAGAGAAACAGCAGCTGCCTCTCCTTCCATTGGATCTTCAGAGGAAGAATACATCCTTCTCTACAGGATCCGTGCTCCAACAGAACTACACTTGATACTTCAGGAGGACTGCAGCCACATTTCCAATGGGACTGCCACCAACATCCCGCAGGGTGTCTGGTTGGGTTCTGACTCTGTCAGTGTTGTTCTAGTGTACTGCACTGTTTATTTTATCCTTTATTTTTTTTCTTTTCCCTATTAAAGAACTGTTATTTCCTGTTCCCATATTTTTGCCTGAGAGCCCCTTAATTTAAAATTTATAGCAATTTGGAGGGGTGGGGAGTGTTTACATTCTCCATTTCAGGGGAGGCTCCTGCCTTCCTTAGCAGACTCCTGTCTTTCCAAACCAAGACAGGAACCCATGTTGGAGCAGTCTGTTCCTGAAGGAGCTACACTAGAGCAGTTTGTGAAGAACTACAGCCAGTGGGAAGGACTCACAGTGAAGAAGTCTTTGGAGGACTGTTCATTGTGGAAGGGACCCGACTCTGGAGCAGGGAAAGAGTGTGAGGAGGAAGGAATGGCAGAGACAACCTGTGATGAGCTGACTACAGCCTCCATTACCACTGAGGAGGAGAAAGTAGAGACTTTAGGAGTGAAGTTGAGCCCAAGAAGAAGTCAGGGGTGCAGGGAAGGTGTATTAAGGTGTAGTATTTTCTCATTATCCTACTTTGATTTGTTTGTTAATAAATTAAACTAATTTCCCTAAGTTGAGTCTGTTTTGCTCATGATGGCAACTGACAAGTGAACTCTCCTTGTCCTTATCCCAACCCACCAGCCATCCTTATGTTTCCTCTCTTTGTCCTGCAAAGAGGGGGGAGATTGAGCAGCTTGGGTGAGCACTTGATGGCTCCTGGTGGCCACCATGGTTACAAAAATATTTGAAAAAAAATTCCTCCTTTATATGTGCTCATTTACCTTTCCTTTTTGTATTTACAGTCACTGTGTTAGAGCAATAGGATCTCTAAATCCAGGCTCAGCATCCTCACCAGAAGCCTGTGCCTGCTTTCCTCCCCATGGACCCCAGCCAGAAATGTGGTAGGAGATCTGTGAATATCAGGCAGTGAAGTGCAGACCAGGGAGCATCCCTCAAAGATGCTTATGCTGCCTTATTAAAGATGCAGGGAAGGAAGAGTGGACAGTAAGTAAAATGGACAGGCACCCTCAAAGAAAAAGGCTGGAACCTGCCTTTCCTTTTCTTTCTTTTTCTTTTGTGGCTTCTTTTTTTCTTGTGATTGGTTGGTTAGTAGCTTGGTTGGTTGGTTGGTTGGTTGGTTGATTTTGTTTGGGTTGTTTTAGTGGAGAAGAACCACAGCTCTTTGCACTTTGATGTTGTAAACCAGAAATGGGGGAGCTGGAACAGGAGAGAAAAGTAAGGGCTGTTCCCTGCCAGGGAGGGAGGGAGCACAGGCAGGGACTAACTTCAACATTGCCTGCAATTAAATAGGGAACATCTCCATTATAAATGTGTTGTTCTGATTCAATTGTTTTAACTTGCATAGCTCCTCAAGGATTTTTCTTTTTTCTTTTTTTT
>WBNQ01061136.1:0-18615 GCA_013401375.1 Spizella passerina
TGTCATGGTTAGTTTTATGGGAACAAAGAGCTTGAGTAAAAGTGTCATAATACTCTGATAAGGCATAATATTCTGACAGCTGCACAGATGTGGAGCAATGTGCAGATGTGGGGTTCTATTTCTGAGTTTGTACATCTGGGGTGTTGTGATTTGCCACCAACTTAAGCTGAGGCTCCCCTCACAGGCCACCTGTGTGTTTACATAAAACCTTCTTCAGGAGATGTGGCTCAGCTTAAACCTGACTTAAATGTTCCTGGGACCTTAACAGACCCTTCAAAAAAAAAAAAAAAAAAGAAAAACTACCAAACTACTCCAATTCTCTCTTAAAGGAACATAGAGGACTGAAGGAAGCTTTTTTGTTCCACAATAAATTAGTCAATTGTTTATCTGTACGTGTTTTAGTGAGTCACTATTTTGCTTGGTCTAGGAGATACACTTGATATTCCTAGTAGGAAGGATTCTGCATAATCCTACTAGGAATGATTGCTGGCAAAATTGCCAGGAACAATGTAGACAAATATTAAATTTTCTGTACTAGTAGCTAAAGCCATCATGGTCTTCAGTTGTCTTGGTATTAACTTGATATTTAACTCATAAAATAAGTGTTTAAATATTTTTTTTTTACTGACAGGCAGGAGAGGAGCTGTTTCCTGCAGATGACAAAGGCATGGCTATCCCCAGCAACACAGATTTTCTAGATACATGGGAGGTGAGTTCAGCCAGGGTGGGAAATCATGTTTTCTGTTGCTGGCAGCCTTTTCCATGTTTCATTGCCTTCAGCAGCCACAAGGTTCTTCTGTATTTATTGCACCATATACAGTGCAGCTTTTTAAAACAGACATGCTCAATCAAGTTGATAATCTTTAGTGAATCTGCAAGCCAGACTGCTTACCATAACAGAACTGTCCTCTCCACTGTTCTTAAATTGCTCAAATACACTCTACTGAAATAAATTAGTTGTGATCATACCCACAGCCTGCACTACAGCCCTCTGGTGCTGGCTCAAGAACACATCACTGATTATCCTTATTTCCCATGTGAAAATAACAGAGTGAATTTCTGCCATCTCAAGAAAGGAGACCTTGGGTTTGGGTGAGATGGAAGTCATGGCACACATACACCAGAGGTCACTCTCCCCCAAGAGACAATCTTTGCAGCTCCAAACAGCTGTCTTTCCTTGCCCATGAAGGGAAATGAAGCCACACAAGGAATAATTCCTTCAGGGCCTTGTGTATAATAATATACAAGGCTATAATAATATCCTTAATAATTCCTTCAGGGCCTGTCTTGTACACTGGTGCTGACTGTGCTCCCCTTTCTGCCAGGCCATGGAGGAGCTGGTGGATGCTGGCCTGGTAAAAGCCATTGGAGTCTCCAACTTCAACCATGAGCAGATTGAAAGGGTCTTGAACAAGCCAGGACTGAAGCACAAGCCTGCAAATGTCCAGGTGAGCTGCAAAGTGACTGCAGGTTTTGTGGGATTATAAAGATCCAATTGCAGCTTGTAATTTGCATGAGGAGATGCAAAGAGGAAGAACAAAGCAGACACAGCACAATTGTGCCCTGAGATTATTTCTGAGTACTCATAAAGATGTTGTAGATCTGTGTTCTGATAGGGAATGAACTTGTGGTACACAAATTACAAGAACTTCTTAAAGTACTTGTTCTGTTATTAGTAATGGCATCAATCTGTTATTAATAGAAGATAATTGTTCACACAACAAGTGGTTTTTCTCATGTAAGAATCCACAATTCAGTCACCCAGTTGAAAAGGGAGAAAGGGAGGTCAGTTTACACACATATACAGAAGCAGCATTTACTGACACACTAGTGGCTTCCTGGTGTCTACCCTGATTTATGTAAAATAAAAAAATAAAGTGTTTTTAAACACACACACACACACACACACACACACACACATATATATATATATATAAAATATGAAAATCACCTGGTCTTTGTCTGCATACAGCAGCCACGGCCTCTTTGTATGCAGGAGCTGAAGAAGTTTATCCCTTCAAGGGGTCTTGGACAGACTCAGAGATCTCTTCCAGTTCTGAATTCAGAACTTTTTGCATTTTCACTAAGAGTACTGAGTTCCCTCATTCTCCAGAGCCTGCCAGTTCTTCCTCTGCATGTAGTTACAAAAAAAAAAAAAAAAAAAAAGAGCATGCTGAAAGGAAAAAAAAGCACCTTTTTCCTAACCTATGGCACATGAGAAAGAGGCACTAATTCCTGAGAAAGGGAGCTTTGATGTCCAGAACAGACTGGGAAGGAGAACAGAGCAGATACAGCATGTCCTTCTTATCCCACTCCACATTATTGCTGAATATTCAGGGCATTGGAGTCTTCAATATTTGCTAAGCTACTGCTTAGAAATCTGAGAAGGACCTCAGAACATGCCAAAGAGAACCCAGAGGTGAGACTTATGAAGTGCTCCTTCTCCAAAGCAAAGACCCAGAGGTACAAGAAATGTCCCTGTAGAACACTAGAGCTGATAATGCTTTGCAAAGAGTGGCCCATGAGGACAAAGAGCAGCCTTTAAGGGGATTATTATCATTAGGGGATAATCCCTGCAGTGAGGTACAGCTGGACTCCATCAATCTCTACTCTTCTGCTGGCAGATCGAGTGCAATCCATACCTTACCCAGGAGAAGCTGGTGAACTACTGCCAGTCCAAAGGGATTGCTGTGACAGCCTACAGCCCCCTGGGCTCTCCTGACAGACCATGGTAAGGCTGCTTGGCAATTTGTGAGGGAATTGGCATGGATAATGCTTGCAGGACTGGGACAGTGAGTGTAATATTAGCCACTGATCTCAAAACAGACTTCTGGTGTTATCTCTCCGCTGTGTAGGGCTAAGCCAGAGGATCCTTCCCTTCTGGATGACCCCAAGATCAAGGAAATTGCAGCCAAGCACAACAAATCCACAGCCCAGGTACATGCATGCCAGATGCTCATATCCTGCCCTCCTTCAGAGCTTGGTCTGATATTCTTCCCATCAATTTATCTGACTTTCTTATTGCATTTCTCCTCCTGCAGCCAGTGAAGTATCAACCTGTATTTAGTGATCATTTCTGTTTATTCTTTCTGAAAGAAACAGTCATGTTGCTCCAAAAGAATAAAATGGGGGCTGTAATAATTTTCTGTCAAAATGTGGATTGAGTAATCTAGTGACGATGTAGAGGACAGGCTGGCTCTTTGTTCCCCATCACCTGTGGTAAGAGGCAGCAGTGCAGGTTCTGTTTTCTGTGTGGCAATGTACACTCCTCAAGTGTGCTCTTCAAGTGTCATCATGAAACATTTTCTTGACCCATCTTCAAGTGCTGGAATGTTTCAGTCTTCATCTCAAGTCCTCTTGCAGAGAATGAAATCTTGATAGAAGCGTGGGAGAGCTGGAAGGCTTGACTGGCCCAAACCTGAATGGGAAAGGAGCCCTTTCATGTGAGGCTCCACCACTTCCCTCTCTGCTCCTCAGGAAGGGCAACCAGGGCTGCAGGGACAGGAATGGTTGGAAACAGGGATTACAGCTATTGGAACAGGCTCTGTATCCTCCAGAGCAAGAGGAATGATTCAGTTGTCTCTTTTTGCAGGTTCTCCTTCGGTTCCAGATCCAGAGAAATGTGATTGTGATCCCCAAATCCGTCACCCCACAGCGCATTGCAGAGAACTTCCAGGTGAGGGATCAGGAGTGAGCAGGAGCTGCCCCTCAGGGGTGGCTTGGCTTCTCCCTGCACAGCAAGGGAAAAGATCCTTTATCATTCTTCCCTGCTCAGGCAAGAACAGGCTTTTTGTCTGTTTTCACACTCTGCTGAGGGCTAAACTAAAGGTTACAGTTGGAGAGCAGGAATGAACCAAGTCTTTTTTTAGTGTGCTGATAATTCTAGCAGTCACTTTACATGGTGTCTTGTGTTCTGCAGACTGGAGATGAATTGCCACATGGCTTTTCACTGGCACTTGAGTGCAGCAGCACACCACAAAAGGCTTATGTAGAGCAAGCAGTGTTGAGAAAACAGCCATGGTGTTCACAACCCATGCTGCTCTATTGTTAATTCAGTGGTCTTTGACTGCAGCTGGTCACTGGGATTTCAAAAAGCCTAGATAGATTAAGTGAAATATGGCAATCTTGTAGATGTGCTTTTGGAACAGGACAGAAAGATGCATCTCTCACAAGTGGCAGATGCAAGAGCCTGCCAAGTGCCCTGCAACAGCTGGCATGTGTAATTGCAACTTTGGATGAATTTCTCTACTCCCTCTGCCAGTGCATTCTTGATGACACAGAGATGCCTTTTTCATGAAGCAGTCATGTCTTCTAACCAGCCACCCTCCCTTGCAGACTTGTTCTTTAATTTTGTGGATTTTGCTTACAGCCTCTGGTTTGTTCAAAGAGGTGATTCCCAGCTGTTTCTCTTTTCAGGTGTTTGACTTCAAACTGACCAAAGAGGAGATGGCAACTATTTTCAGCTTTAACAGAAACTGGAGAGTCTATACAATAAGCATGTAAGTGGTAGCATTCAGTATTCTTCTCCAAACCCATAAGTTAAGAATACTATATACACAGAGATTTTAATTTTGCACCTAAATACTGCCTAGAATGCCAAGAGCCTGAATGATGAAGTAATTGGGATGTTCCAAGTGCACAAAAAAGACATGCTATAGAGGAAAACAATTCTGGACTGAAGCCAGCCTTCAATTTCAGAGTTCAGATCCCACCTTAGTGGCTTCTTTAAGCAAAACCAGAAAGGAAAATTGTGACTAAAAGGAAGTCTTCTATTCTCTGCAGGGGCAAAACTCACAAGGACTACCCATTCAATGCAGAATACTGAAGATGCTCATATCCTGCCCTCCTTCAGAGCTTGGTCTGGTATCCTTCCTATCAATTTATCTGACTTTCTTTCTTAATTGCATTTCTCCTCCTGCAGCCAGTGAAGTATCAGCATATGTATTCAGTGATCATCTTTTGTTTATTCTTTCTGAAAGAAACAGTAAAGTTCCTCCAAAAGAATAAAATAATTTTAGTCTGTAATAATTTTCTGTCAAAATGTGGATCAGGTAATCCACATTTAGCAAGGGAGAGACTTTGAACTACACATTCACATTTTTAATTTCTCTTGCTTCAACACAGCAGGCTGAGGAGGATAGTTGGCAGTTATGGGAGAAAAATCTAAGCAATGTGAACTAAAGGCCAGGAGTTTTATTACTCCAGAAGTAACTGAGAAAGGAGTTTTTCCTATTTAGGAAAAACTTTCCCTTAGGAAAAAAAAACAAACAAACAAAAAAACCCCACAACTTCATGAGCAGAAAACAGACAGGTGTGTGGTTGGCAGTATTCTCAGCCAGGTTTCCTCCTGAGCGTGTGGATTTTCCCGGGGACAGCAGAGGGCGGCCATCCCTCACCACCCGCGCTGTCTCCTCCCGCAGTGCAGGGCCTGATGTCCCTGGTGTCTCACAGCACGGGGAGCTCAGCCCCCCGAGTGCCAGCATCCCCTCTGGCCCTGTCAGCCTCGGGGCCAAACTCTCCCGGCTGCATCCCCAATACCCCTGTAGCTCCATCCGCCGCCCCTTCAGCCCGGCCACCCTCTGCCACTGCCCCTGGTGACAGCCCCAGGTGACATCAGGAGCTATTTGCTTTTGGGGCTGTGGCACCTTTGCATCCCAGCGCCTGGGCAGGTGGCCAAACACAATCGTGAAGTTGCACTCTGGGTTTCAAGGAAAAAGATCAAAATCTTTGCTGAAGTAAATGAGCACCTTATGGACTTCTTTCCAAAATTTCCACTTTCAATTCATGAAAATGTAATCCAAGAACGTTTGTTTTGCAGCTTCCTAAAGGAAGCAACGCATAAAACCTTCTGTAATCCCCAGACTGAGGTGAGACTTGGCTCTGCAGAAATCAAATACACATTTTTATTGAACAATAAAGGTACAATGTTACTGTGATGCACAAGTCTTTTTAGAGAATACCTTCTCCAGCATGGGTTACCCAGTGCCCATAGAGCCCTCACTGGTGTCCTTGTTCAAGCATAACTCATCCACCAGCTGCAGTCCCCTTGGAATTAAGTCCTTTCAGCATGGATCTCCTTCAAAAAGTGCACCTGTGTCTCCAGAGGTATTCCTGAGTCACAGAACTGGGAGCTTCAATTCTGGCATGGGACAGGGTGTTTGTTTCAGTGGTCCTCACACAGGTCACCACTGCCATCCCTTGATGCCATCTGCAATTTATGTTCTTTACATCCCACCCTGCACTTTATTGAAAGATATGTAAAGAATTGTTTCATCCTTATTCAAATTCCATTTTTAACATAATCATCATCTGACTGCATATTCATTTTAAACTCCACCCCTTGCCCTGCAGACCAGTGTAGTTAACACCTCACCAGTGCAAACATAAGGCACATATCCCAAACCCACCCTTTCTCCCACAGACAAAATTATCAGGATCAACACTGCAACAGTCAACATCTTTTCCGACCACTTCTAAAATGCTTTCCAAGCTGAACTCCCAGCACTATCCTTGCTTGTGGCACTGATCTGCCCATCTCCTGGCATGCACCATCCAGAACAAGGCGTGTGAATTACTCCTTGGGGTCCCAAAAGCTTATCAAGTGATACCAGCAGTAACTGTGCTCAGACCTTGCAGCTTTCAGGCAACAGCATCAGTGATCACCACTTTTTCAGGGTCCCTTTCTTTCCCCATGTCTGTAAACACAACCCAGCAGTCCAAGTAACTGCAGGGGAGTCTTCCCTGTGGGATCAGCAGAATCAGATGATTTCTCCCCACAGCCCTTCATGGTGGGTCCTAAAGCCTTCCTCCCTTGGGAAGGACAGTGCCTGCTACTAGCAGAGACCCAAACTTCCCAGAACTCTGCTCTTACAAGGCAAAATCCTGTATCCCATTTGCTTCAGTTTCTGAGCATGCACACAGCCACTGCAGGTTCAGTTCAATAAGTGTTTGATATTTCTGCAGTTTCATTCTGAGCAAAGGACTGTCAGAGAGCACTGAGACTCTGGGGAGCAGCACTCCCACCTCCACAGGCCTACCTAACCTTGCAACTCAGGCTCCCTGAAGAGGCTTTGTTTTCATTTGCCATCAGCTTTCAGAAAGCATCTGTTTCTCTCTTCCAAGTCACTTTCCCACCCAGCACTGCTCTGCTCAGGTGCCTCCTCTCTTCAGGCTATTGCACACTGTGTGTATCCCCCCTGGACATGCACTGGCTGCCCCACTTCCAGGGCTGTGCATTCCCAGGATCATTGCTCCTTCCAGTGTTTTTCTCACTGCTCCACTTCTGGGCTGTGGCTCAGGGTAACTGAGGAGAGAAGAAAGAACACAGAAGAGCAAATGAGTAAATGCCTTTGTCCCCAGGATGATGCTGGGTGCCTGATGTTTCCTTTCACCACTCAGTTCTGCTTACTGTGTCCTAGAGCTCCTGGGTGGGCGTTCTGCTGTCCCCAGGGCTGCCACTGTCCCCAGGGCTGCCCTGCAGGGGTGGCCCAGCCCACAGATGCTGCCCTCCTTCTCAGAGGCCAGGGGGACTTGGGGGGACACACAGGTGCTTCCCATGTGCCAGAACTCAGTCACCCCAGGTGCAGCACCAGTTTCAGAGCCAGCCAGAATCAGTCCTGACCAGTCTAGGGCAGTTCATGTTTCCCCCTGTCCAGGCTTCCCCTGCTGCACTAAACCTGCCCTTCCCACACAATAATCACCACAGAGGGGTGGAAAGATCACTTCCTCATCCTTGGCTGTGCCCAGAGCTTGTTATTTCAGCAGGTGCAATTAAAGCACAAAAGCATGAGGACAAAAAGCTTGATCAGCTCTGAGAATATGGGAGAGCCACCAAGATATGCTCCTGGGCTGATGTGAGCTCAGAGTGAAAAAGTGGCTGAGGTCTTCTACAGCCAGGGCTGGCCAAGCCCCTGAGATCCGCCTTGTGGCATCCAGAGGTGGAACTGGAACCCCCACTGAGCAAGATAAATCTCCCCTCCAAGCAAAGCAGAAATTCCTGCTGTGCTTCCCAGTGATTCAAGCGTGAAACCGGCATGCCCTCACCTCCAAACCCTGGTTTAAGCTATGCCTGTGTCTGTACAGACCCCTGCAGCTCTTCCCCTTAGCTGTAGGTATGATCACACCTTGAAACACTGTCACCTCCCTACTTTGCCTTCAGTGGGTCTCTCTGGCGAACACTTTCCATGAGGACATAACCACTTCCCTCATTTTGGGCCCTGTTCTCAGATTCCAAACACTGCTGCTCACCAAACTCACAACCTGTGGTGAAATTACAGTTGCTAAATGCAAAGTCAGCAACACAAACTGAAAACTCACGAGATAACTCCTCCTGTTCCAGTGCATGTGGATCAAGGAAAAAAAATTAAAAAAAGAAAGCAAGACCCTCCTTCCCCTTGCAGTTCCTCAATGTCAGTGCTCTCTGTAAAGGCATGGCCATGTTATCAAGGACTGAGGGCACAAGATTTAGCAGGCTGGCTGTCACAGGGTGACACATGCAGTACTTCTCCCAAGGCCCCCACCAGACCTTGGGGAGAGACAAACAGTGGAAAGCTGACTGGCCTTACAGCTCTGAGGGGAAAGGCTCCAGCTCGCAAGAGCTAAACAAAGTACAGAACAGCAAAAACAAAATACAGAAATTCTGCCTGAAGCCTCTTGTGACAGAATGGAGGCATCTCTCTGACTTGAAACCACAAGGGAAAATTCAACCCAAGCACCAAGTTGTGCAAAGGTTTTGTGCTCCAAGTGAAAGCACATTGCATCCTGACAGAGGTGCCTGATGGTGCTGACATGAACCAGGAGGAACATTAAAGAGGAAAACCAATTATCTTGCTGTCCTTAGCTAAATGGAGCAAAAAATATGAAGCTGCAGATAGCAGGGAGAGGCACCCAGAGCAAACGCTCATACCTGAAGAAACTCTTCACATGTGAATAAGCAGCAAAGCCTCCCAGGCAAGTCTGGGTTTTTCCATTGCACTGTGACGTCTTCAGCAGAACAGCAAATGCTTGTCTG
Source organism: Spizella passerina (assembly GCA_013401375.1). Lineage (NCBI taxonomy): Eukaryota > Metazoa > Chordata > Aves > Passeriformes > Passerellidae > Spizella > Spizella passerina. Next base: position 9,011 of record WBNQ01061136.1, read on the forward strand.
CAAAAGCATCAAAGCCAGCTTGTGATGGGAGGCTGCTGGCCACTATTGCCTGCGATTACAATCGTGCATTTTATTCTGCAATGTCCTCAGCACCTCCCTAAAGGCAGAGGGACAGCATGATCATTATGTCACTCATTAAAAAGTCACTGTTCCTCTTCTGAGACTTTCAAAACACTTTCAAATAAACCTCTTCCAAAATTCAAAATAGAGCTGGGGGTTTTCTTAGATTCACTCTACCCTAAATGACTCCTAACACACAGCTCACAGTGGAAGCTGCATTTGTCCTACTTGGCTGGCAGGAACAGCTTCTCCTGGCTCTCTGAAATCAGCAAGGTTTCCCCTGGCTCTCAGAAACCACCGAGGGTTCCCCTGGCTCTCAGAAACCACCGAGCTTTCTCCTGGCTCTCAGAAACCACCGAGGTTTCTGCTGTCATGTCGCTGCAGCATCACACAGGGCCACAAGACTCCGGCAAGGGGAACCAGCCCGGGCCACCATGGGGCTCAGCAGGGACAGCCGTGTCCCACGTCCCCTGTGCCACCCCCGCCCCGGGGCTGAGGCGCTGCGGGAGGGTCCGTGTGCGGTGAACGCGATGTCCCAGCCCGGAGCCGCAGTCGCGGCCTGCTCCGCTCCCCAGCCGCGGCCCCGGGCTCGGCGCCGCCCCGAGAGCCCCGCGCCGCGCCGGGCGGGGCGGGCCCGGCCCCGCCGCTATTAAAGGCGGGGGTTCGGCCGTAGCTGCGGTGGTGCTGCTGCTGGGGTGGCCATGGCGAACTACGTGCAGCTCAACACCGGGGCCAAGATGCCCATCCTGGGGCTGGGCACGTGGAAGGTACCGGGGGCGCTGCCTTGGGCGATGGGGAGCGCGGGAGGAAGGAGCGAGCGCGGCTCGGGCCCTGCGAGCGCTGCCGGCGCCGCCGACACCCGGCCAGGCCGCCGCCGGGATTTGGCTTTATTGGAGCTGGGGTTTGCTTTGGATGTGGTGGCTTTCTCAGCTTTATCTTGCCATAAGAAAGCTCTTCAATACTGTGTTGGTGAGAGCTTTTTTTGCCATCGCTTTTTCAGTCGCAGCCAGGGAAGGTGACAGCCGCGGTGACGGCTGCCATCGATGCCGGGTACCGCCACCTGGACTGTGCCTATGTGTACCAGAACGAGAAGGAAGTTGGGGAGGGGATCCAGCAGAAAATCAAGGAAGGCGTTGTGAAACGAGAGGACCTCTTTGTCGTCAGTAAGGTGCGTGTCTACTACTATAGGATATACCGGGGGATGCCTTTTTATTTTAAAGTAACTCCCCACTTCTTTACTTACCTACTCTGTGCAGTATAGAACAATTCAGAGCATCACTTAAGCCATTCCTGAGATTCCTGCTTTACCTCATCCTGTATTGAGAATTATGCAGGGTCTATACCACAAATTTGGGTGATGCTTTCAGTTTTAGTCTCAATAAGTGAAACGAGACCACTTCTGCTGTCTGCCAGGACACCGTGCAGTCCTGTGTGCTGCCACACACTGCCCAGTCTCACAGACCAGTGCTGCTCACAGAACAGCCCCGCTGGAGGAGCTGTAGGATGATCTGGTTTCACATCATTTTCCCAAGGGGACAGGCACCCTGCTGAACAGTACAGAAGAGTCCCAAGAGCTTTAACCCAAGAGGTCACAATGTGCCTTGGCTTTTTGTCCCCAGCTGTGGTGCACGTTTCATGAGAAGCATCTGGTGAAGGGAGCGTGCCAGAAGACTCTTACTGCCCTCAAACTGGATTACCTGGATCTGTACCTCATCCACTGGCCTCTTGGTTTGAAGGTACAGTAGCAGCAGTGTCCTTGGCTTTTTCTGTGAGTGGCAATTATGAGGAGCTATATGGCTTTATAGCCCAGTGATTGCTTCAGTTGCACAGATCATTCTGTCTGTATTGTGTAACAGCACTGATTTGGTGCTCAGCTTTACTGTGCCCATGTGAGCCAGGCTGTTGATTTTTGCCTCTGAGATCCCTGCTTGCATGGCATCTGCTGCCCTTTTTAGTCATGGAAGAGGCAGACCTTGAACCCTAGGGATGGGTTTCCCTGCTGGAAGCAGAAGTTATTTCTCTTTTCTTTTTATTAATGCTTATGTTGTCTTCTAAAAGCCCAAAGTTACACTCAGTGTGGTTCCCTCTTTGTGGGAAGAGGGCTATACTTTGCTGTCTGCCTGAAGTTCTTTTTTTCTGTATGTTACACAATAAGAGATTGCTGGTCTTTCATTTCTGTCTTTTAATCACTGAGTCCTTAAATACAATCCAGCTTGAACTGACCTTTGCTATAGGAGCTTTAACATTCTACAGGCTCTAAAAAGAGCTAAAAAGAGTTAAACTTTTTAACTCTAAAAGGACTTAAACTTTTTAGCTCCTAACTCTTCCACAGTCTGCATGCAAAGGAACTGATGTCTCAGTTTGAATATGTCCAAGCTTAGGCTTTCAGTGAGAACTTGATCAAAATTTTCTCTCCACCTCTTGCTACCAAGTTGAACTGTTCTTTGTAACACCTGTATTTTTAAAATTAGTTTCACATGGACAGAACTATCCAAGTGAAAATGTGTTGTGGTGTAAATAATGAATGAGTAGAAAATAACTGGTTTTGGATGAAGTTGATACCTGGCAGATAGTCCTAACAGGGACACAGGGTGTTCTAACCTTCCCTGTGCCAGCAAATTAAACAAGGGGCGCCCCTGAAAATCTGGTCCAGTGTAAGGTGAGCATATTCCAAATCCTAAGTGGGTCCTTATGCATTTCACTAAAACACTTCATTATGAGCAGGTAACAGCTCTGTATTTTTGTAAACTGGCTATAATTCTACTTTCTGTGTTACAAGTGGAGATTTAAGTTCCACCATATGGATTTTGATGAGCCAGGGAGCACAGTGTCCATCAGAAGTATCTGTCCTTACTGGCGTGACTGTAGGCGAAAAAGCCACCACAGTACCTTGGGAACACAAAAGAAAAGACTGAAGAGTATAGATAGTGAGTATTAAAGTCTAACACATGTGTAGATAATTAGCATAAAAAGTGTAATAAGTGTTTATAGGATCATGGTCTTCAGCTGGTGTTAACCCAAGCTCCCAATATTGTGTGTTTCAAGCAATTTCTCTCTCACTGACAGGCAGGAGAGGACCTGTTCCCTGTAGATGACAAAGGCATTGGTATCTCCAGCAACACAGATATTCTAGACACATGGGAGGTAAGTTCAGCCACAGCAGGAGAAAGGTTAGACTGATGAAGGTAATGAGAGCAGAAGGAAATCTCATGTACTTGGAATTACTTGGAAAGACTCACTGGTACAATAGCAAATTTTCCACTTCTAACTTGCTATGAATTTCCATAAAGAATGAGTCCTTTGAGTATGGGAGGCATGGCACATCTACACCAGTGCTCTGGGGTTTTTTCCCTCAAACTTGAACTCTGAAAATCTAAACACTTCATTTAGGTGTCTTATGAAGGAAACAAAGCATGTCAGGAAGCATGTGCTGCTCAGGCCCTGCCTTTGTGTATTAGATGCTGATTTTGTGCTTCTTTTCTGCCAGGCCATGGAGGAGCTGGTGGATGCTGGCCTGGTAAAAGCCATTGGAATCTCCAACTTCAACCATGAGCAGATTGAAAGAATCTTGAACAAGCCAGGACTGAAGTACAAACCTGCAAATAATCAGGTGAGCTGCAAAGTGGCAGAGGCAAGTTTGGTGGTGTTCTTTTATGTGTGGTCATTTGTTGTGGGTATTTTTAAGAAATTTACCAAGATCTTACTTTGAAATAAGGTTATAGAAAGAGACTAGACATAGAAAGGAATAGACATATTCTACTTCATAGACTACATATTCTTCAATCTCACCTTCCAGGTGATGCCAAGGTGCTGGTTTTATGAACTCTGTGCCACTGCTTGGAAATCTGGCAATGAGCAGCTCCAGAATCCCTCCTTGTAGGAGGAAAGGAGAGGGAACTCAGATGAGCTCAAAATACTTCCTTGCAGTAGAGTAAGGCTTGGTGTATGTATATAGAGAGAGTTGGATGACCTTTTCATGACAGTTCTGTGGAGAAGCCAGTTCTGTTGCAGATGATTGAGGGAATTGATCAGGAACATGCTTTATGGACTCAAGAGTTACTGAGGGTTAGGAGGAGATGGCATTGCAGGGTGGGCAATAGAGTAGAAATTGTATAGACAGCACTTGAATGAAATCTTAGAAATATTCAGGTGGCAGGAGACCTTGGGAGATGGTCTGCTCAGAGGAACATCAGCCCTGAGATCAGACCAGGTTGTCCAGGGCTTTATCCATCTTGAAAAGCTGTGAGGGTGGAGACTGCACAGCCTCCCCAGGCAGTGTGCTCTGCTCGAGTGTATGTCAGGGAGGGGGAGTTCTCCTAAATCCAGTCTCAACCTCTCTTGTTTTCAGCTTCATCTGTTGCCTTCCTCCAAGCACCACTAAAGAGCTTGGCTTGTCTTTGAATGACCCCTTTTTAGGTGCTGAAAAGCTGCTACTGGGAGGCCTGAAGCCTTCCCTTCCCCAGGTACAAAAAGCCCAGTTTTCTTAGCCTTTCCCAGTCTGGCACGTTCCCCATGCTGGAGTTTCTCTGCTGAACTGATGGCAGTCTGTCAGTATTTCTGCTGCTGAGGGGAACTGGGAAGAGGAAAACTGGACACAGTATTAGAAGGTGGTCTGGCAAGGATGAGTAGAGGCAAATGATCACTTCTCACAGTTCACTGGCTGTGTCCCTGCTGCCAGGCTCACTGCTGGCTCATGTCCTGCCCAGTCTGATGTGACCCCCCCAGTCCTTTCTAGCATGGCTGCTTTACAGGCAGTCAGGTTCCAGCCTGTGCTATTGCCAGGGGCTTTTCCTTCTCAGGTGCATGGCTCTGTGTGCAGCCTTGTTGAATTCCTTCAGGGTTTTGTTTGCCTGTTGTTTCTGCCTGAATGGGTCCTGCTGCAGTGGCAGTCCTGCCCTTGAGTGGTTGTTCCCCAGTTTGACATCATCTTCAAGATTGACATGATTATAGACTGGCACAGGTTGCTGAAGTGGACAAGTCCCAAGACAGGCCCCAGTGGGATCTGCCTAGACTTAACCTTGACTTTTATGGCATTTGAAGGACTCTAGTCTACTACTTACTCTAGTCTAGTCTACTGATTATTAAAACTGGGTCATTTATTGTGGTAACTTGAGCATTACCTGCCCCAAAGCACTTTTAGAAAACTGAGTTTTATGGTAACCTTTCAACATCTGCCCCACCTCATTGCCACAATCACTATATGACAATTACATTATTATAATTTATATCACATCATTAATGTCATTATTATCATATCAATTACCTTCTCTGGCATAGGGGTCACTGATCTTGGACCTCTCACACTTGGAAATGCCCTCAGGCTCTAAATGATTATTGATTTTAATCAAGTTTAGCACAAAGCATTGAGGCTTTGGTTCCTGTCCTTTATAAACTATGGCTTCTGAAGAAATGCTTGCAAGCCTGAAAGCTTGCTGTTGCTAACACTCACCAGTTGGGCTAAGAGAGTGTTTCCTGAAAACTCTGTGCAGATATCTCATATGTAATCCACTGTCTTTCTTGTCATTCCCATTCTTTATTTGACTGCAGCCAGGTTGTGTTGGTTTTAATTGTAGTGAGAAATTAATTTGGCAAGGTAGTAATTACATAATGATGATGCTAGTACCTAATTTAATTTTTCAACTTGAGTGCCAGTGGAGAGGTGAGGATGACTGTGCCTTGCTTTTGTTGCATAAATTGTACTTTTTGGATAGTTGAGAAAACTAGATGCTCTATTACTCTTAAATAGCTGTCTTCCTGCAACTGCTGAAGCAAAATAAATATGTATAATATGTCCTAAAAATGGAGCTCTCTGTTCTGTTTAATATTCCAGCATGTCTCAGAGGGGAAAGAGGCATGCAGGCCTCTGATAACAGCAGGCAGCTAGAACCACAAATAAAGAGCTCCAGGCTGTAAACTGATTCCATGTTTTGCACTGCCTTGCTCCACCTGCCAGCAGCACAAGTTTCCAGGGACTGCCCTCAGAGTGCAGCTGCAGGAGGCTCAAATGGCAGCATAGTCCAAAGGGTTCTTGCTGTTGCTTGCTGGAAGAAAAGTAGTGCTCCCTGGTGTGCAGCTGGCCTGAAAGTCCCTCTGTGCAAAGTATCAGATACTCATGCTCATTCACTGCCTCCTGACACGTGAGCAGTTCCTGTTCCACACTCCCTATCTGTGCATGTGCCTGCCAGAGCACACACCCTCTGGGAAGGAGTCTGTATTCCATTGTGCAGCTCTTCTTATGGAAGTTCATGCTAAGTGCATGTGTGTTTGTGAAAGGTCTGTAATGGGCACTGGGCTGAAGGTCTAAAACTGTAGCAGGCAACCATTCTCAACACTTTCAGATTAGAGGTGTTTAGTGTGAGTATTGACACAAAGCAAATAAAGACTAATGGAACAATGCTAACCTTGAAGTTGATATGGTAGCTGTAAAAAAATTATAATGGCATGTTTAATTAGGGGTGAAAAAAGAACTTTGGTCTGCAGTCCTATTGCTGTGGTTTTACAGCTCTCCTGGGTGTGCATTTTACTGTCCCATTAAAGCAATTGTGTAGCTGGTCACCCATATGCTGGACATGATCCAAATCAGCAAAGCTTTAAGGAGTTTTTTCACAGTCCTTGGACCCTTCACTGCAAGGAGAGCTCCTATAAATAGTAGTAAGGGGGTGGGGCATAGAGAAAATAAAGATAGTATAATATTGCTTAGAGACTATTGAGTTAGCAGAAAAATCAGCCTTTGATTAAACTAATCCCTGGGACATGTTAAAGCAGTCAAGTCACTGTCAGTCTCTATATTTTTATGTTGGCAGGTGGAATGTCATCCATACCTTACTCAGGAGAAGCTGATCAAGTACTGCCAATCCAAAGGGATTGCTGTGACAGCCTACAGCCCCCTGGGCTCTCCTGACAGACCATGGTAAGGCTGCTTTGCCAGGGAGCTGTGTGGATTATTCTGGAAGAACTGAGACTACATGTGCAGCATTAATTTTTCATCCAGATACAGATCTTTACTGGGTTGGACCTATAGAGGTTTCTTGCCTCTGATTTTTTTTTTTTTATCCCCTCTGTGTAGGGCTAAGCCAGAGGATCCTTCCCTGCTGGATGACCCCAAGATCAAAGAGATTGCAGCCAAGCACAACAAAACCCCAGCACAGGTGGGTGGGTGCCACAGTACCCCTTCCTGTAGCATAAGCCAATGACAGTGTAGAGGACAGGCTGGCTCTTTGTCCCCTGTCACCTGTGGTGTTAGGTAGCAGTGCAGGTTTGTGGCCTTCCATGCATGCTTGCAAGGGTGCTCTGATCATCACAAGAAAGATTTTCTTGACTCATCTTCAGATGCTGCTGTGTTTGTTTGTCTTGCCATCTCAAGTGTTGTGGCAAAGAAGCGAATATTGAATAGCCTACTCAAAATCTGGGAGAGAAGGAAAGGAATTGAGTGTCACTAAATTGCAGGGGAGAGGAGAAAGGAAGCCTTGTGGAATTCCACCACTCCTCTACTTGCACTGCAGGAAGTGCTGTTTGGAATTCAGATAAAATTTAAAAAGCAGCTCCACAGAGTGAGCTAGTTTTGCTGAATTGTACCATTTAGAGTAAGTAACTGTAAATGACTTGCTGTTTAGCAGAGCTAAGCAGGCTGTGTTGCATGGAGCAGGAGGCATCCCCTCTCTGATGCAGTGCTGTGCCTCTTGCAGGTTCTCATCCGGTTCCACATCCAGAGGAACGTGATTGTGATTCCCAAATCCGTCACCCCACAGCGCATTGTGGAGAACTTCCAGGTGAGTCACTGGAGTGAGCTGCTGCATGGCATGTCCAGGGATGGCTGGGCTTCTCCCTGCACAGCCAGCAGTGAGCCTTTCTCACCCTTCCCAGGTGCTCTTCTGGGCTTTTCCTCCATGTCTTTACCTGTCTCCTGAGGGCTGAATTTAAGATTACAGTGGGAGAGCAGGAGTGACCAAAGCTTTGGGAAACACTGTCCTAATAATCTGAGCAGTCACATTGTGATTCTTCCTGTTTTGTGTCATGTGAATGAGTCATTTGACAGCTTATTTGGGGCCTGAGTGCAGTAGCACACCCCAAAAGACTTCTGTAAAGCAAGCACTTTTAAGGAAATAGTGCTGATGTCCATAAACTGTGTTGCTGCTCTGCATTCAGTGGTCCTGGGCTGGACCCAGTATTAGGATTTTGCTTCCAAACACTCAGTGGCTTTAGGTGGAATGTGGAGGTCTTGCAGCTACTACTTTGGCTTAGCACAGAAGGATGCATTCTTCACAAATGGGAGATGGAGGCATTCTGCTGGCATGTGTAACTGCAACTTGAGATTCTCTTAATTCCTGCCTCTCCCTGCTCATCTCCCTCTCCCACTCCAGCTAGAAGAAGCTCACAAATCCAGGGAGTCTTGTCTTTTTCCTTTCCCTTGTGAAGCAGTCACTTCCAACAAGCACCTACACTGTGGACTTGTTCTTTAATTTTGGGATAATTTTTTTTTCCTGCTTACAAGCACTGATTGCAAAGAGGTGATTTCTGACTTTTTCTCCTGATAGGTGTTTGACTTTGAATTGACTAAAGATGAGATGGCAACTATTCTCAGCTTTAATAGAAACTGGAGAGCCTGTGAAATGTTTGTGTAAGTGGCACTTCCTTTTCTTTAAACTATTAAGTGATCACATAGTTCAGTAAATGAAGTTACAGATNGGAGTGAGCATGATGCAGGCTTTAAATCTTGATTAGCTTTGCTTGTGGTGTTTTGTCTGAAGTACATTACAAAATCTGTGTTCTTCAGGAGTTTTTGGGAAAGTAGATGAACATTCCAAATGTAACATGAGGATTTGCTGCTTGGAAGTGTAGATCCAGATATGAAATCTTTTTGGAAGGCTGCAAAAAAGGTCTTCCTGTCAGTAAATAGCAAAATCTTGACTTAGTTGTCTGCAAAGCACCTCTAGGTCCCATCACCCAAACAACAGAAGGCACTCAGAATATTTTTATTTGGAAATGCAGCATATCACCAAGGAAAAGAGAAGCAGGCTTTGCTTTTATTCAGTTAATCTCTTCCCTTGGTGGTTCTTTGAAGTGGTTACAGATGCATACAATGCCTTTGGGATGTGAGATAATCTTTGCTTTTTGATTTCCTCCAGGTGCAAAACTCACAAGGGTTACCCTTTCAATGCAGAATACTGAAGATGGTTCCCTGCCTTTCTCCAGGCTTCCCAGATATGCTTCTGCTGTTGCCTTTGAGTTGTCTGTGTAGCTTTTTCACTGCATCAGACACCCCTCCACACCCCCATTTTTTCCTTTCTTTTTCCCCCACAAAGATGCAGTATATGTACTCTGTGACTTTGTGCTGTTTTCTTTTTTGGAAGAAGGAAATGCTGAAATGGTTCTGGAGAGCACACTGGGTGGACTAGTAGATTTTCTTTGCCAAACAGCAAGTCTGGAATTGGTAAGCAGAAAGCATTGAGCAAGTTTGAGCAAGCAGTCACTTTTATTTTGGAATACTGTGATTTGGAGCTAGTGACTATGTTTTCTGGAAGGACCAGGATATTGGCAGATATTGC
>WBNQ01061137.1:0-22734 GCA_013401375.1 Spizella passerina
GGGCGCTGCGCACGCCGCGGGGCGGCCGCGGAGCGGCGGTGCGGTGCGCTCCGCCCCCCGGCGCGCCCGCTGCCCCGCCGGGGAAGTTGCGCTCCGTCCCTCGCTCTCCCTGGTCCCTCGGCGACGGCTCCTTCCTCCCCCTCCCTCCCTCCAATGCGCCTCCCGCTCATTTCCTCTTTTCCTCCCCGCTCGCCGCCGCTCCGCAGGCGCGCGGCTCGCCCGGGCGCCGCCGCGGAGTTGTAGCTCCCAGGAAGCCGCCGCGCCCCCGCGCAGCCGCCGCCGCCGCGTCCAGGCCGCCCCGGGACCCCGCTCCGCCAGCCGGGTAAGCAGCCGGGGCTGCTCCGCCGCTGCCCGCGGAGCGGTGCGGAAACTTCGGCGGGGCTGCGGGAGGTCTGCGCGCTCTCTCCTGCCGCGGGGACTGTCGGACAGCGAAGCTGGAGGGAAGGGGGATATTCCTGGCTTTTGGCGGGGGTATTTTCGGGGAGAGAGGGCTCAGAACGTCCTGCCGGGATTGTGGGCGCGGGGCGCTCCGCGCATCTCTCACATCCCCGCGGGCGCGGAGCGGGGCGGCTGCTCCCTTCGCCGCCCGGAGATGCGGAGCGGATCCAGGCGCCCTCGTCGCGCCCGGGGGATGCGAGCGGATCCCACTCTGCCGCCGCGGGGCTGCGGTGTCAGCGCTCGCCTCGCCCCGAGCGGAGGGAATTGCCAGCGTTTCCCCTGCCCTTAAAAAACCCCAAGCCGTGTGTGTCTGTGTCCTTGCACGTCTGTGGGTGTACGGATATCTGTACATCTGTGTGTGCACATCCCCGTGCAGCCCGCGTGTGTGCTCGGCTGTGTGAGAGCCTCCCCGATGGTGAGGGGCGTTTCGCAGCGCTGCTTTATGGTGGTTAATGGTTTACCCGGAGAAGTTCCCGACGCATGAATGTTGCAGGGCCCTTTGAGTCAACTCCTACAGACCCGGACTTCCTATTGCCAACCTTCCCAGTCGGCCTTTTAAAAATGCTGGCATTTGCCTCTGGTGAGTTGGCTTTTTTGCCCGTCTCCTCGCCTAAGAGATGTTTGGGGCTGTGCTGGAGGCCGGATGGCTGCGGCCAAGGTCACCCCAGTTCCCCGGAATCCGGGCAGGGGGGGACACCCTGCTCCTGTGAGGTTGTGGCGGCAAAGGCATCTGCCAGCCGTGGTTTGCATCAGGCTGCTGGGGGACCTGCTGGAGCACATGGCTCCAGCACACACTGCCAGCTGCCGAAGTAGGGAGAATTGCAAGAAATAAGAAATAAAACAAGGCAAGTGTGTTTACAAGAAAGTTTCTATGTAAATAAGTTCCTGCTCCCAAATAAGTTTGGGAAAAGGTCATCTAATGCATTGTCAGGAATGAAAGGTTTGCTGAGAAAAACAGCTGGGTGCTCAGTAGATCTGTGTCTCCTGCTCATAGCTGGGTGATTTATACCTATGTGACAAAATCCTGAGCTTTTTCACAGGAATACTTGTAGTCAAGCACCATAGCAGAGCAATGTTCTGTAATCCCATTCTCAAATAAAAATCTGATAGGAAGATCAGATTTTCTCTGTGGGAGGAAGAAAGGAGGAAACAATCACTCCCTCCCCAAAATATTTTCCGTTTTTCCTAATGGGAGCTATTTGTCGTAATTTTAGGTTCAAAAGCTCTTCTAGCCTGAGATGAAATTTGAGCAAAGGCTGGGGGACTGTTTCAGCAGCCACTGCTATCATGCTGCCGATGCTGGAGTCCACCAGCATTGTTGGGTGCTTTGGGCCAGGGAGCAGAGCCAGGAGGAGCCTCAGTGCTTGTTCCAGGGCCGAGTATCTACCTCGCTCCTGACCCCTCAGCTCTTCTCAGGTGCTTGGATTGGGAACCATTTGATTCAGGTGAATGGATCTTGGAGCTGAGTGTGTTTGCCTGCATGTAGTGTAGTGGGGCTTGGGGAACAAGGTAGATCATCTCACATTTTCCTTAGGTTCGGTGGGGAGGTGCTCGCCAGCCAGCATCACCTTGTCCTCACACCTNTGCGGGCGATGCTTGGCTCGCTGCATGCCGCAGCTGGCACTGTGGTGCCCCCATTCTACCACCTGAGCTCATGGCCATGGAAGTAACATGGGGATAGAGATTAATTTGTAGCCTAAACAACATTAAACTTGGATTATGACTCCACAAAAAAAAAAAAAAAAAGGAGAAAAAAAACAGAAAAAAAGAAAGCGTGTAATCTGGGTTTAGAAATGTTGCAATTAAAAATCCACATGTGACGTGATTTTTTTTTTTTTTACAAGCAAGGCAGCATTCTTCTGAGTGTTGATTAATTTGACACGGGGGAGACAAGAATGCTGGTAGACCAAGGGGGCAGTGTGGATTAAAATCCTAAATCATTGGGTTTTTTACTTCCTTTCAGTGATGTGAAACTGTAAGCAATGATGTTGCGCTGTTTGCATGTGCAAGATGCACTGATACTCATGGGAAGAGGATCTCACACTTTTCCAAAGAATGCTGGAATTTCCTTCAAGCACGACTTTTAGGTCAGATTCAGGAAAAAATGCAATGTGTTTTCCATTTCATGGAAGAAATACGAACTCTTCTTTTTAAATTTTTTCCGTCATATTCTTTGTTCATTATCTGTATTAGGAAATTGTTTGTTTCCAGCATCTGCATCTTCATTGAGCTTAACTTGGATACAAGTTAAATTTCTTTTAGTAAGAGGTTTATCTTACATTGTGTTAACCGTGTTACTGTACTGTGTGTGATCCTACCCATGGATAATGAAAGGATTTGCTTTTGCAAAGTTTTTGAAGTTTAGCTTTAATGAACAGAACTTATTTTCAATCAGTGCTTAAAATTTCCATTGTTCCAATAACCCTCTCCCAGCCGGAGAGTATAAGCAATGCAAACAGTTATCTTCACTACATCAGTCTTTTGCTGCATAAAAGGTTCCACAAGTCAGTTTTGTTTTGCTAACCTGCTAATTAACCCATTGATTTCTGCATTTCTCGACTTACCCGGATAGATATCCTCTGCCTGTTGTCATGCTCTGCTGGCAGAGTAATTGTGAATCCTTGAACAGTGGGGGCAAATGCTCCATGAGGAGTTCCTTGCTTTCCCTCTCAGAGTCTTGCAGTGGATAGGAGAGAATTTTCATCTGACTCTCCTGGAAATGTGACCTTTCTGGAAGTCTGGTGTTGCTTAATGACTGGGAGACCCACAGGTTTGACCGCAGGATGAATTATGCATTCTCCTGCTCTGATTGTGCTGGAATTAGAAGGCAGGAGCTGAGGGGGGGAGGGCAGATCAGTCTCGTAATCTAAGAAGTATTGCAGTTTTTCTGGATTGCACTGCATGAAAGATGCCTTTATTATTATTAAGAAATGCTGCTTATCATTTGCACAGTAGGTTTGTAGATACCTGTGAGTGACCAGTGTGAAAGAAATGGCAATGCTACTTGGGTTGTTTCAGTGTTTCTTGTCCTGTAGGTGTGTATCTTTTTAAATTCAAAAAGAGTAGCGAGTAATTTAAGGAATTCTCCCTGGTGATCAGTGTGGAAACCCATGCCAAGCAGCATTCTGTTCAAAAGATGCCATCTACAACCTGGCCAGCCTTTTTCTTCCCTTGCATGCAATGTCTTTCCCAGTGATTGAGCTGTCTGCAGGGGCACAATCTACTTGAAAAAGCAGCAAGAAAACTTAGACATAGCTGTAGTTGCATGCACTTCAGGCATCAGCCTCTGAGAGCTTCTGCCAGTTTTTTTGGTGACTCCTTCAAATATGTTCTAACCGTTTTTTCTTTTTGTGCCCTCTGTTTTTAAAGAAAATCAGGCTGTCTGATGGGGAAGAGTGCAGCTGCATAATTGCATGTTTAACAGCTCGGGGGGAAAAAAGAAGGATGCTTTGCTAGTATTTCAGTTGCTGTAATCTTAATGCATTCAGAGAGGTGTTTAAGCTGATGGTATCCCTTTAAATATCCACTTGGGTTGGAAAACGCTGGATTGGTGACAGAGACTTCAAGGGTGGAAGGCATGGCTTGCACCTACAGAGATACTTGGTGAAAAACAGGCGTACTGAGATCCTGATATGTTTGCCAAGAGCAACAGCTAAACTTGGGCAGCTGGTTTAGCAATTAAATAATGTTTTTGTTTTGGACAATGGGTTTATCGTAATGAATTAGCCGGTGGACTAGTCAGAGTGGCAAAGGGGTTTGTTTTTGATTCCCCAAGCATGCAGCATACCTGCTTTGGGCACATTCTTCCCAGCAATGGAAGTGCAAGAAGCATTTCACACGAATTGTCTGGGAATGGGAGCGTGTACACTTGTGTGTAAACTCCAGATTCTTGTAATCTCCTGAAAATAAAAACGTGATGGATGTTATAGCTTGGGCATGGAATAAGGAAATACAAGGTGCCTTGTGCCTGGAAGTTGGCGTGTGGCTCATGCAAAGTCGTTTTAGAATAGTCGGGGGCGGCGGTGGGAGGAGGGAGGAAAAGAAATGCCTTCAGGGGGCTGGGAGCCCGGCGTGGGCGTGCTGCAAGCCGGCCTCGCCAGCCTTCCCCGCCGCTCCTCATTCACCTCTGCTCCGCACAGCCTGGCCTGGCTCTGCGGGAAGGAGCTTCTCCTTGCTCGGAGGTAGCAGGAGTTTTTTCAGGTTTCTTTTTTTCCTTCAAAAGGGCGTTATGCGCAGGATGCTCTGTTCTTGGCAGCTCGCCCACTGTGTGAGGGGAGAAAGCTCGCTGGTTTGGTCACAATGCAGATAGCCACTGTCGAAGCCAGTTAGCATAGGCAGGGCATCCTTTCCTTTTTATCTTAAATAAAGCTCTTTTTTTTTTTTTTTTTTTTTTTTTTTAGCAGGCAAATTTAGTTTCTCCAAACACAATCACCTTCTCTTTCTTAAAACTTATCTGGGGAAAATTTCTTTGCAGGGCAGTTGAGGGTTGCTGGCTGGAAGCTGCCAGTGTGTGAGAGGAGAGTGGGAGTTCCATGGGAAGATGTTGTGGATGCATAACCATTAGCACCAACTTTGGTTATGAAATGTGTGTTCAAAAAATAAAAGCAACCAAACTTTGCAGTGCTTAGGAAAGGCCTAGAAGCAACAGCTGTTCAGTATGTTAGAAGATGCTTGAAAGCCCTGTATCTCCCTGGCCAGAGCTGGAGGGAAGGCAGCAGCTTGAAGCCACGGCTTGGGAGCAGGGGCCTGGCAGGAGCTGCCTGGCCAGTGCGTGTCACAGGCAGCTGCCTTTCATCATCTGCAGGGTGATCAAAGCACTGTCCTGGAACAAGCTGGGCTTTCTGCTTTTCCTTCTAGCTTCCATCCAATTCCAGGTTCTTTTTCAACAGTCAGTACCCCTGTGTCTCCTCTCTGATCTCCGCTCCCTGGTGTCCACTCTCCTAAAGCTCTGGTACTGAGAGAGCTGGAGTCACTGTACAAGGACAGGGGGGGAAGAAAGTGGGATCACTGTAAAGCCCTCCATGGTTAGTCACCAGAGTTTTTGCTGGGCTGAGTTTTATTGCTCTTGAGCTCATGTATGTCATCTTTGCTTCAGAGAGGTTCTGGGAGGCTTTCCAGAAAATGGGTGCTCCTGTGTGTAAGAGTTTATTAAAGGAGGCACTTATGCCAAATAAAACGTGGGTTGAAAACACAGATGTTTGACAGTAGTGGAATCACATGTGTTTCTGAAAATCAGAACCATTTAAATGGGAATGAGCACGTGCTTGTGTCCAGCCTCTCTAGTGGCTTTGTGCAATGAACCCTGGATGGTTGCATCCAGGGGGAGGATGACAGACCAAGACCACCCCTGATATAAGAAGCCTGATTTCCCCAAATCCCATGGGAAATTATTTCCCTTGGCTTAGGCTTGACGTGAAGCAAACTGGCTGAAATCAGTTTGGCAGACCTTTTAATTTCAGGTGGCTCCCCTGCTCATCACTGGGTGCTGCACTCTCAGAGATGACTGAAGCCCCTTCTCTGGATGTCAGGAATTTGGTCACTGCATCTGCCTGTCCCTACAAGGAGCACAGTGTGAGCCTGAGGTGCTGTGATCCTCCATGCCAGGCTCATCCCAGGAGCACCAGCTCTGCCAGGACAGTCAGGGTTTCTTCTAGGGTTATCAGAAGATGCATCAAAAGATAATTTTTTTTTTTAATGGAAATTAGATTTCATTCCAGCTGAGGGTAATTGAAGCAGTGGTAATGGTCTGAAAGTAAATGAGATTCAGCTCTGTAGACTGCAGCCACAACTTTCTGTTCTGCCAGTGTCATGCTTCTTAAAATGGCATTCATTCCTAAATCTGGCCCTAAAGCTCTGTTACAAGGAGCTGTGTTTGTCTCATGAGACAGGAAAAGACCATGCTTTAATTCTTTCTCTGGCCCTCATCTCCCATTTCCTTAAGGATTCCCTGAACCTGCAGGCTGAATTTCCAGCCAGGTTTGTTCCCATGGGAAGCCTCCTGACCTGGTGGGATTTGCAAGGGAGCAAAGAATCCGTCTTGTCCTGTTCAGAAGGAGCAGCCCTCCAAAGAGCTTGCAGTTTCAGGGTGAATAACCTGTGACTCCAGCAATTCTTCTTTGCCACTCACAAAGAATAGAGGAATCTTTGTGGGGGAAATTCCATTGCTGACACCTGCTGAGGTACCACTGGACTGTCCAGAGTGGAGGATGGATGCAATTGCTGAGCCTCGCATGGAGGGGATCTCCCAGTCTCTCTTCTGACAAAATGTCTTGGTGCACATGGGGTTTGCCAGATCTGGTCTGTTCAGTCACACCAACTGTGATTTCTCTTCTCTCAGGTTTCCTGGTGTTTGACTGTGTCTGGGGGCTGGGGGCTGGTGGCAGGCTGTTCTCATGGCGTGTGCTGTAGCTTCCCAGAAGTCCTGTCCCTTAAGTAAGACACGCTGTTCTGAACTGATAGCACCAGAAACAGCTGAATTTACTGAGTGCTTGCTTTTATGGGTGTAATTCAGAAGGCACGGTTTGGAAATGAAGGTGCACTTGCTGGCCATTTTCAGAGCTCTGATTTGTTGCTGGACACATTCAAAGATGATCTTCCTCAGATTTGGCTGAGCCATCACCATCTGAGCACTGGGGCTTCACAGCCAGGTGTTGGTTAGCCCCATTTGTGTTGGGACATTTTGAATTAGCTGTGCTGAGCTTTGTTTTCAGATGTTTGATGCCCACTGCTGGTGCTGGGGTCTTCTATGTATCACTAATGGGTTTGATGGCTTTTTATGCTTGGTGGGGAGACATGCTTCTAACAAAAACTTCTGCACTGCTTGCTCAGTTCCAGGAAAGCATTGCAAAAACATTGTGGTAGAAGTTTTGTTATCCTTAAGGTGTATGCATGCAAAACTCCAAGCTGACTATTGGATATTAATGGCTCCTCAGGGACTTGTGAGAAGTGTGCCTTGAGGTGGAGTAGCTTTAGATGGAAAGATGGACTGTGGTGTGTGAGTACCACGAGGGGTTTAATGCTGTGCCTGCGGCTCTCCACACCAGCACGCTCTCTGTGTCATGCCTGGTGTTCAAATGCAGCAGGGCCTGAGGAGGGTGTGCAGGTGCTGGGGCAGAGCAGTGCCTCAGGCTGAGCCACTCAAGGCCAGCCACCACTGCCATGCCTCTCTGTGACAGTGACATCCCTGTGCCAGGTTCCGTGTCTCCGGTCGCAGCCTGTGGCTGCTGTGCTGTGGGACTTGCAGGTGCCAGTTTGTCACTGCTTGTCTCCTCGCCGCCCCCATCTCACCCCGCTGCCCACATCAAGCCATGGAGATGCCGGGCTCCTGCTCATGATATCAGCCTCATTTAAAGCCATTTCTTAACTGGTAGTCAGAAGTGGGTGTAAGGAGAGGGAAAAATCCCTGACTGGAGTAGCAAAGGTGACAGGTCTCAAAGACGTCAAGGTGGTCACTGTCAGACTTCTCCAGGAGCCTGCCTTCTCCCAGGCCATGGCTCCCACCAAGTAAAAAGACAAGGGGACTTCCAGCATGGTTACCCTGGTGTCCCTGTGGCTCCTGAGGAGGAGTTTGCCCAGATGTGTTCCAGAGAGCCCCACCTGCACGTGCCCTGGCTGTGCTGGGACAGGCTGTGCCAAGGTGAATTGTGGGCTGCAGGAGGGCTGCCTGTGAGGAAGGGGCAGCCTGTCCTGGCAGAGCAGGGAAGACCCCTCAGCTTAGAGAAATCTTTGTCACTTGAGGTTGATATTTTACAGCCTCTGAAACTGCGATTGATGTGTGCTGGAAGTTTTGCACTTAACATTGCTTTTCCAGCTCTCTGGAGGTTAACAAGACATTGGTGCATCTGGTTTTTGCTTCCCTTCCAAGATGGTTTTCCCCTTATAAAGATGAGAGTGTGTAGATTTTTTTAAATTAATAAATGATTTGCCCAGGAGCACTGGTTTGTGATAAACTTAATTTAAGTGCAGCTGCATATTCTGTAGCTGGAGTGTGGTTTTGTGTACCATAAAAGAGCCTCAATATGCAGAGAGGACTGAGGTTATGTGAGGCACCTTGGCTCTGGCATAACAGCTTATATCACTATAATTTGGGGTTTGAATTAATTCAGGTTTCATTCAGTCCTTGGAAAATTTTTGAACTATTTCAACTAATGATCTCTTTTATCCCTCTGTCTGGTACCTTAGCTAGTATAAATTAGTCTGCTGTAATAAAAGGCAGTTGACATTAGGTCCTGTGTAGCTGCTTAGCAAATCTTATTTTAGCAGATACCTCCCTTCCCATGACCTTCCTCATTCATTCTATCACTCCCAAATCTTTATTGTGTAACTTGAACGTAATGTTTAGTTTAGAGCATCCTGTGAAGCAGGGAAATGCAACTCAAAAAGGAGCTAAAAAGGGGAAGAGAGAAACTTCCTGGCCAATGAATGTGTAATTGCACAATTTAGTTAATTGTATTGGAAAAAAGTTTAAGAGGAAATAAGATAAATAACTGGCACTGCTCTGTCCCCAGCTGTCTGCACTGTGTTTAGCTGAAGGCTGTGTGCAAGTGTACAATCAGACCAGGCAGTATGTGGCATTTGTCAATAGTCTTCTTGGGGAAAAAACCCCAACATCTAAGCAGCTCTGTGATTCAGTAAGGGAAGTCAGGAGGAACAGGAGCCAAAACTGACATATAATGCAGAAATGCAGCCTGGAAATTTGGGCTGGGGGAATTTCTTCTGCCTCCACTGAGATGAATCTGTGGTGGAGTAGCCCATGATGTGTTTCATGAAAGGCCAGGTTGGCATGCAGGTTTCTCCTTTGCACAAGCTTCTTCTGGCTCCTGTTGATTTCCCTGCTGTTTCCCTGAACCTGGCAGGGATCGCTGCTTGTTATGATAACATCAGTCAGAGATAAGACTCTTGTACAGAAGGCTTCAGGCTGTCAATGGTTTAACCACCACGTTGCAGCTGTGTTCAATAAATAAACCTTTGGGAATTCTCAGAATGGGGGTTTTGGAGGTGTGGAACAGTTAGTCACTGCAGACCTAAGGTACTAATGCAGGTCCTGCCATTTTGGAGTCTGCTCCAAGTGCTGCTGTGCTATAAGGAGAGCTCCAGCAGAGCAGATGTGCAATGAACATATATAGGGCAGCATGGAGCATTTTCTAAAATCCCACAGGAAAAATCTAAGGCAATAGATGTGTTCATTTGGTAGGATTTCTGTGACTTCTGTGAGCCCCGCTCTGACGTCTCACAGCTAAGGCATGGCATTCCTGCTTGGGCAGGAGCGTAAGTCACAGCCTTCCAGAGAAGGATGTTGGTCTCTTACTCACCTGGAGAGTTTAATTTAAGCTCCCAGGTGAATATCTTGCACTCTCAAGGACTTGTTGATTTACCTGATAGACTGATTGCCAAGGGAAACTGAAGGAAAGCAGGGCAGAGATTATCCACCAACCCTGCCACACCCAGCAGACCCACTCTCCTTTGTTTTAAGCTGGATTTTTGTTTGTTTGGTTTGTGTTTTCTGTTTGTTTGTTTGTTTTGGTTTTTTGTTTGGTTTTTTGTAGAATTAAATTGTTTTGGGTTTTGTTTGGTTTTTTTGATGGTACAATAAGGGGTAATGGTTTTAAACAGAAGGAAGGTTGCTTTTGCCTAGATGGAAGGAACAAGTCTTTTACTGTGGGAGTGGTGAATCATGGACACAGATTGCTCAGAGAGGTGATTGATGCCCCATCCCTGGGAACATTCATGGTGACATTGGAAAGCATTCTGACAACTTGATCTAGTTGAAGATGTCCCTGCTCATTGCAGGGGTGTTGGGTTGTATCACCTCTAAAGGTGCATTCTAAGCCAAACTTTTCTATGATTCTACCTCCACAATTCTTTGGGGTTTTTTCCCTGCTGAGGTGTGGACCTGGTTTTGCATTTCACTTCACTGTTGCTGGTTAAATTCACCAGGCAGTGTCAGGGTGGCTTTGTGAACAGATGTAAGTACCAGTGGTACAGCAACAGGCTTCAGGTTGCAAAAATTTATGTTGGAAGGTTGTCTAAGTAAACTGCAGAAGGGAAACCCTGGAGGCAGAGAGCTGGCAAGAATTGGACACCTGCTAAAAATGCAGGCTGCTTTACAGCATGTGAAATCAAAGCAGCCTGGGAGCCTGTTGAAGCTGTTCAGTCAATAGGTGTAGAAGGTGTTTCCAAATAAGCAATACATGGCCTCCAAAGAATGTTTTGAACGCCTCCCTGTTGCTATTTCCTGATACTGTCAGTGCCTGGTGTTCCCTCCATGCTCTGGCATTCTTACTATTATTGTAGTTACTGAGGGTGTTGCAAGAACATTGGTTAGGTGAAATGATAATGGGAGAGGTGCCCCTAGAGGAATCTGAGGCAGAAAAAGGAGAGCTGTGGACACAGCATCAATCTCTCTCAGCAGTACCAGCCTCTCAGGTGATGCACAGTCCAAGGTGTTTCTGCACTGCAGCCACAGCAGAGTATTGAGAAGAACATTTGAATTAGCTTTTACATTAGCCAGTGTCTATTTCCCTAACTGTAGCACCCTGGAGGTCAGGAAGGGCTGCAAAACCTGCCCAGGAGCCTGCACTGGCCTGTGATGGTGTCTGGGCTCTCTTGAGTCAGGTTGGCAGTGCTCCTTTGGTGGCCAGAGTGAACTGACCAACAGCTCTGCTGGAATGTAGGGGCCTTGGAGCCTCTGATTCTGCCAGGGAGTTTGTTTCCTGGCATTGTGGGTTGAATCATATGTTGAGGTGGGCTCCAGGCATGGTGGCTTATGGGCCTGGTGTGAGAAATGGGGAGGAGAAGGGGGTGAGACCTGAGGGGCAAGAGACTGTGCATTAGAGGAAGAGGTCAGTGGGCTCACTGCAGAGCAGCTGGTCAGCAGCACAAGGGCTGGCATGGCTGCATGTGCTCTCTGGGTGCATCCACAGGCATGTGCAGAAGTGAACAACCAAAGCTGAGGTGCAGAGCTGGCTGGGGGGGACTGGAGGAAAGTTAGAGTAGAATAGAACAGCTCAGTTGTGAACATCCTACAATGATCATTGCGCCCAACTGCAAAGCCATAGGACAATTAGTTCTTGCCTGTCCATGGAGTATTGCTGCCCACACGTGAAGGGAACGGCAAAACTGTGTGTCCTACGAGCCTTCATCAGTTTGTATTTGCAAGAAAAAGATTTTAAAAACCCCACTCCATATTTATAAAATAGCAGAGTCTACTTGGAAAAGGAATTGCAAATAAAGGAATGCAGAGTCTTAGTGTAGTTCTGGGAGTATCTCGGCTGCTGCGTGCGGCGTTTGCAGGCAGGGCACGCCACCCACAAACATGGCAATGTTAATAACAGTATTGATTTGTCTCAATGCAGCTATGAAAGCTGAACCTCAGAGGTGTGGGAGGGCTTTATTGGTAATTGGCATCAAGATTGATGAAGGATAGTATCAACCCAAGGGGAGCACATGGAGGCTAGAACAGGGCAGGGTGAAATGGTGAACAATAAAGGAAGAAAAGTGGCCTGAGCACTGGAGGCTTCTCCATCGAGTAGAAAGAATCTGCTGAAAATGTAATGCCTATGACTCAAAGTAAAGGAATGGGGTTAAAATCACTTTGGAGAACAAGACAAAAGAAAAGGTGTCTGCAGTGCCTCTGGTACAAGCCAAGGCCTGTCCAAGGATTTTGCAGGACATGGCAGAGCTGCAATGCCTGCAGGACAGGCAAGGGTGGGTGATATTTGACCTCTCAGAGGGAGTTTTACCCCTGTCAGATCAAAATGTGTTCTGAAAAAATAATTTGTCACCTTGGTTTCTCACGTCTCTCAGTTAAGCTCTCTTTGTAAGGAGGACCTTTACATATGATTGTTTGGAGCAGTCTTCTTAAGCATTTTGCTAGCAGCTCTGAAAATAGTAGACTGATGTACTCACCTCTTCCTGCCCAACCTCCAAAAGTTTCTGACATCTCTTCCTTTAATTCTGCTTTGTAATTGAATTTCTGCCATGAGTTTCTTTTGCTAATTCATTTATAGCGTACTTTTAATTGTCAGTGAATTTGAATACTGCATGGACTGTAAACATAGAAATTAATGTGTGCTATCCAGTTACCCTCTACTCCTGCAGGTTGGAACAATGGTTTTATATTATTTCAGACATCCCTGAAAGTCTTTTGGGGTGCCAAATTCCATTTACTTTGAGCATATAAATATGGCCAAATAATATTGCACTATTTGACTTGTTGGATGGGGAAAGTACAACAATTTTGTAGCAGCAGCACAGAAGAGAAAGTAAAAGTTTGTGGGTTTTGTTTCCTATTTTGCCATTGACCAAGTTCAGTCCCTATGTTGTTTTTCCACTGGAGTTCCTTTGTTTTGCAGCTTGGAGAAATAACATCCATCTCTCTGTAAGATAAGGATACTAAGTTTTTATCATAAAAAAGATGTTGAATCTAAAATGATTTGCTTAAATGTTTTTGTTGCTGCCAGGTTGCAACATTTATGAGTGCCTGCCCAGGGATCTCAAGAGTAACAGAAAATTTCACGGTAACAGAAAATATATTGGAATTTACTTCCCTGGGAGCAGAAGACCAGTGTAACTAAAACCTGCCCTGATGAGGGAAACTACCAGGATAAAATAGGAATACAGTCATTTCGGGGGCACACACTTAAGGGGTTTTTTCTTTGCCTTTATTTTTCCTTCTAGGCTTTTTGGGCTTTAGGGAAGTTTGTTTGAAACTGCTCCCCTGATGATGGGAAGGTGCACGTGGGAAGGTTGGTCTTCAGTACAAGCCATTCAAGCAGCATCACTCACCAGTCATCAGGGCACCTTCAGGGGGTGGCTGGTGACCCCAAGTCAGGGCAGGATACCCTGACCTCACCTCTGTTACACTTGTTTGGTTCTGTGATTTGTAGAAGGAGCTGTATTTCCACTGGCTGTTGGACTTCTTTTCAATTTCTTCTTGGTGTTTACTTCTGAAAACCTGTGGAGAATTTGTGAGGTTACCATAACAATCAAAGACCAAAATATATAGTGCTAATTTTTTTTAAAAGGAGGAGATGGAATTGCAGTGCAGTCACTCTGACTTTTATTACAGTGTTTTTCTGGAAGTTAATAAATTATTTCCCACCTAGTCATCTTCTGGGTGCTTATGAGTAACAGTCAGCATGGGTTAGTTTGGAACAAATAATGTCAGACATCCTAATTACTCTCTGGAGCAGGCTAACACGTCCTGTAGATAGAAAAAGAGCAGATAATATGATTTACTCAAATCCTAGTTAAGTTTTTGGTGATGTTTTGATATTAATAGAAAAAATTAAAAACTAAGGAAAATAAATTTGGTTGAAACTTATGGATAGTGCAAGGCTGGTGTGCTGACCATGATCCAGACTTAGCTTCTGTGTGTGATCAAGCTCAGAAGTAGTGTTGTGTGCGAATTTCCAAAAGTGGACTCTATGGCATGGGTCATTGTTGTTGGTGCCTTTGATAAAATGCTGGTTCAGACTCAGACAAGTAGCAGCAAACCAGGGGATATTACAGGTACTTGGGAGGAGAAAGTTTTTTGATTTTCAAGTAGCTTTGGACAGAACCAGAAGATGACCTTGGAGGGTCCATCATTCCCACCAGAAGGCTTTTGGTGTGGGTTGCATTTGTCTCTGGTGAATGGGTTGGCTGTACAGAACACTCAGGGGTGGTTGGAGGGCTTCACAGGAAAGTGTGGTGGGGTCATGGTGGGCCATACATTGCTTCTGCAGCATCCTCCTGCCCCAACAGCAGCAGACACATGCTTCCATAAGCAGGGGGATGGACTTTGTGTCCAGTGTTGGGATCTCCTGGTGCTTTGGCATTGCTGGAGTACTAAAGCCTGCTTGGGGCACTGCACCTGAGGGAAGATGTAAAAAAATGGAAAAAGCCAGCAAGGATCTGAATAACAGGACTCAAGGGGAATGATGGGAAGGAATAAGGGTGTTTGGTCTGGAGAGGAGGTGTGGGATTGGCACGAGGAGTTTACAGTGTCTGCAAGCAGCAGCAGCTTGCTGTAAGGGGAGTAACATGAAACCCTGTGTCTGTAGGGGTTAGGGCCAGTGGAAATGAGTATGAGTGGTATCATGAAAAGCAGGAACTCCTGCTTGTAGGGATGGTGAAGTGTCAAAAGGAGGCTGTTGGGAGGCTTTGTCTGGGATGTCTGTGGCTGGGGTTTGGCATTGGGCAGACCACATGTGTGTGCTAGGTGTGGGCTGGAGGCACCTGGGAACTAAACACAGTGGGCTTTGTTTGCAGAAGTTACAGGGTTACTGGGTCAGACAGGGTTCTGTCAGGAAAGAAGTTGGTCTATGGCGTTGGAGAAGATGAATTCTGCCCAGCTGAGCTTGGCCTTGCTGGTGGAGGAGAATCATGGTCAGCTCTGTGAGAGAAGGAATCTGAGCAAGTCACTTGCTTTCGATTTTCTAATCCACAGATTTTGAGAGATTAGGAATCACGGGAGAAGGTGAACCTTGCTCCTGGTGCTCTTATCTGTGACTCCTTGAAGGCTGATAAACCCTCAGCATTCAGAGCTGACAGATGCTGATGGGATGCAAATTACTTTTTGTTTTTTTCCTTGAGAAACATGCTCAGTGAAAGAAAAGTTATTTCTAACCTTTCAGAGCAATGCTTAGTGCCTGCAGTAAACTTGGAACTAGCTCTCTCATATTCTTCCTTTATTTTGTTCCAGTTTTTACATCTTGGTGTAGTAATATTCTGTGGTATGAGCTAAGCAAACCCTCTGAATCTGAGTTTAATACTTACTTATTTTGGAAGATGAATTTTTACAAAAAAGTATTTAAAATAAAAAGGGTGATTTCAACAGATTATTGAACATCAGAAGAATTTGCTGTCTGAATTCAAGACAAATCTGTACATTTTTCAACATGGAAATATTTCTTATTTCAGGACAAGTAATAAAATGCAAATACACAACGAAGCTGTTTCCCATTGTAGGGTAAGAACTGGAGTAGGGTTTTTGCATGTTTAGACTATTTCTGGGGTTTTTTTTGAACTGGGAACAGTAGCTTTTGCAGGAGAGACCAAGAGTGTGAAGACTGTCACTTAGAGAAAAGCTGTAATGTAAAGCATGTTTGATTTGTGCCTTCTCTTCCAGGTAATCGAGCCCTGTGGACCTTCTCTGAAGAGATTCCAAAATAGGTGGTGAGTACTTGCAGACGCTGCTCCTTTTGAGGCACTCTATAATTTAGTAATAGTAAAACTAAATGAGAAATAGAAAATGCAGGCTTTTTGTTCTGCATTGAGTGCAGAAGTTTGCATTTGCTGAGTTAATGGCGTGCTTTAATTTTAAAGCTGGCAGGGCTAATCTTTAAGCAGAGGTTTGTTGTCAAAATGTTAAGATTTGCACTTAATAATAACCTTTGCACTAAAAATAATTTCCTGAGATTGCATAAGTGAACTGTTACATCTAAAAAAATACTTGACGTTAGAGATAATCTGTACAAATTATGCTGCATTTTTTACTAAAAGCCTACACATCCCACTGGGGCGGTGTTTTCTGTATCAGAAAGCAATCTTAGAATTTTTTTTCCCCTTTTGTTTTGTCCAAGGTGTTAATCTAAAGGAATGCAACTTCCAGAGAGTTATATGAGCTGCATAACCCACGCTAATCTCTGCCACATGTGACTGATTTTGTTCTGCCTGCACCCAAGGCTTCCACGTATTTCATTTTTATGCACTTCATTAGGTTCTTATTTGTGAGTAAGTGAAACATTAAATCAGAGCTGCAGGAAGATGAGATTGCTAAGAACTGCCAATTGGTGCCATTGCAGGTGCAAAATGCTGATGTCAATCAGTGCAATTTCTTTTCCTCTGCTGGAGCTGGTGTCTCCGATGGTGCCAGCTGAGACTGTGCTCTGTTAACACCCTTTGCTGTTTGTTTTCGTTGTTTCTAGAGAAATACATACTCTATTTCCTTTTTCAATTCTAGATTTCTTTCCCATGAGATGAACCAAATTATATAATTACCCATTAATTCCTCAGGAAGTTCATTCTTTCGTTGCATTTCCCTAGTGCACAGGATACAGGCCATTAGAGCTCTTGTGTGTTCAGACTGACTAATGAACCATGGCCGAGTGCCCCAAACCTCTAATGGACTCCTCTGTCTTCCATATCTGTGCACTTCCCATAGATCAGATGCCTTTTGATACACGTGGTCCCAGGCTGATTTGAAGTGTCCATACAGGTGAAATGTAGCCATCTGCACTGGTCATTTCTTAGGGCAGAGGAGGATGATGGAGTTTAGTGTGTCTGTCAATTTAAATATGGGGAGGATGATGAAGTTTGGTGTGTCTGATAACCTAAATATGCATTCACTGTGCTGGAAAATGGTTACTTGGTATTTATAAGGGGCTTACTTAACACCCCTTAAATGTATATCTTATCAACTCCCTCTTTCAGCATTCCTTCCTTAGTAAGCTGTCGTACACTTATTTTCTATATTGAGGCTTATGTTCCTAAAACTTGAGTTTTATGAGCCCAAATCACGAATCCCATGTGCCTTTCTCAAGAATGCTCTTGTGGGCAGTAGCTTATGAACCCTCCTCTTCCCCAGCCCTGCAGATAGGATGGGATCTGTATTGCAAACCTGCATGGTTTGTATTGCTAATTTCTGTACTGGCACCTGAATATTCAGTGGATCTTCTTTGAGAGGTAAAATAAAACAAAACTCTTCTTCTGAGGACAGAGAGGAGTATGAGATGGGTGACAGTAATACCATGTGTACAAAATCCAGGTGATTTTAAACTGTCTTTTTAAATTGTACTTAAAATTGGATTTTCTTATTGTCTTGTTTCAGGTAACACCTGAACAGGGTATGAGTAAAAAAAAAAACTCTTGTTGATACTCCAGACTGTTTAATCTGTCTTCCTCCTGGGTAGTCTCTCTGGGTAGTGCTTTGAAAAGAAAAGCTCCTGTGGTCTTTCCTGGGAGCTTGGGCTCCTGATGCACTTTTGTTAACAGAGCTTAGAGTTGTTGGGTAGTTGTACATCTCATTTTTTGATGCTTCAATGGTCTGTATTCCTCATGTTTTCAAGTTGAGGTGTGTCCATGATTTCAGTTTGGGAATTCATATGATCCATATCAGTAGAAGGTACATCTCCAGAGCATAACAGCTCCTTACACCGGTCAGGCTGTATCAGTTCATGTTTAACATGGAGTAGGAGACAGACTTGAAGGCAGACCAGTGCTGAGTCAGATGGGCATTTTCCAAAATGTAACGTGTGGCCAGTGGCACATGGATGGCTTCAGAACAAAGTATGAAACTAAAATGTGTATGAGCCTGCCTGAAAGTAGCTTCATTTTTACCCCAGCTAAGCACATCTGGAAGTGAGGGTGCTGGCCATGGAAGGGGGAATTGACATTTGGATGCTGTCCTCCTGGGATAGCACAGGTCTGATGCAGCAAGCTGCTTACCTGTGTTTCTGCCTGTAAGCACATAAGCAGCTCTGGGCAGGGAAGCCCAGAGAGCCAGACACATGATGGGACATGCACCCATCAAGGCCACCCTGCACAGGACACCTGAATGCACAGCTGGGCCAGGGGCCCCGTGCTTGGCCTGTTCCAGGGTGGCTGTGCTGGGAGGTCAGAGCTGGGATGTGGTCAGGAGGGCTGTGTCTGTCTGGGTGCAGTGCAGGGGCTATGGTGGTGGCATTGCTGTGACCTCTGTGCTGCCCTGGAGGAGCACATAAGTGGCTGTGACCCATGTCCAGGGAAGGCAGAGGATGGGACATGAGGTGGTGTGAACATCATTTCAGAAACTGCCTGCTGCTGGCATGGACATGGGGCTCTGAGTCTGGAATAGGGCTCCCCACTTCTCTGGTCCAAAGCTGGTGTATTTGATGCATGAAAGTGAAAGTTTTTGCAGCCAGACTGACAGATCTGTCCTTCCAAACTGGCTTTGAGGAACATCCTATTTTTAAACTGAAAGCTGAGTTAAGACCTCTGCAGCCTTTGTGTTTGTGGGTAGGGGGGTCCCCGTGAATGGGAGGTTGCAAGAAGTACTGGAGGGCTGAGCTTCTGAACATACCTCAGGATCACTTGTGGCAAAACATGGAAGTCAGGGAATGTTCTTGCCATTGGTGTTGGGAAATTTGTTGGAAATATGCTGTGTGTTCTGTGCACAGAGCAAGGGCAGGGGCATGTCCCCATGACCTGGCTCTGGTCATCCCTAGACATCTCCCCTCACCAGGATCCCCTCATCCTTGAGTCCTGGTGCCTTTCAGCTTGGCTCTGCCTCTACTGCCCTTGTCAGCATTTCTCTGCCTTCTCTACAGCCTACCTGGATCCCCATATCCAGTGTTCCATGGGATCACCCTTCCTGGGAACATTCAGGCTCTGCAGGAAGAAAAAAATCCCAGCAGCAGTGCCAGGCTGAGCACCAGGGCAGAGAAGGAAGCAGGCAAGATAAGTGGGAATTTGAGGCTGTGTTCTCCTTCCCCTGGGCATCATCTGCACTACAGCCTTGAAAATCTGCCTTGTTTCAGAACTCAAATTTAAGTCCTCTTGGGGAAAGGAAGACCTTTCAATTCTGTTAACTTTTCCTCCTGTCTGGAGGGAGCTGTGAGGCCCACATGTCTGCCATACATAAATCTATACTGTGGGTACAGGGAGGGGAGATGGAAGTGCAATTAACTGGAAAATATGTCTTAAAAAAGAACAAATGGGAGCACAATAGCACAAATGAAGCACCTTTTGTGAGTAGCTTATGTAACAAAGTAATTGAAAGTAATTCATTATGGTTTAATGTGTCTTCAATCAAAGCTTCCAATTTTTTCCTTAGCCACCTTTAAAAATTGCTATTTGAGTCTTCAGCTTTTACATTCTTATTATAAAAAGGTTTTACTGATGTCTCCTCTGTTTAGACCTTCTGTGTTGTACTGCACTTTTACTTTCCATATTCACTGTTTGCTCATTCAAGGATGTTAAGAAAAAACCCCAGAATGACTGTGCAACACTGCTGTTCAGCTGTGTTTGTTTTATGAATGAATCTCCTGAGTGCTCACAGGCTTTGAGATTGCTCACTTTTCAAAAACTTTTAAAATTCAAACTTTTTCCTTAATTCTTTACTGTGATGGGAAAAAACTGAAGCAGGTTTTCTTTCTAAAAAAGTAAACACTTAGCCTCTTAGCCAAGTTTTCCAAGTTGGAAGAAAGTGAGGCTCTGTAATTGCCCTGTTTTCCCCACTGTGCTCCCCCAAACTCCACCTGCCTTCTCCATTTTGTAGAGATGTTGCCATGTAGCATGAAAAAGAAGTGGCTCCTAATGCAAGTATCTCGTGTTGATTCACTGCTATACAACTGTTCATCCCCTAAGAGTGTGGGATTACCAAGCATTATCATGCTCAGATTGACTCAGGTAGTACTATTTTTATTTAAGCTGTATTAAGGTATCGTTGTGAATCTTTGGTCTTGCAGCATGGGTGTAATACGATTTACTATTTTTATAAAAAATCAACATGTCTGTACAAATCCTGTCTATGGCAAGAGCTGCAAAGATTAGTCATGAACTCAACACTTTTTTTCCCTCTCCCCTCTACAGTGAGTTATTACATTTTTAATGTTCCTGTGACCTCTACTGTGCTAGCAGGCTCAGAATAAGATAAGGTGGTGCCTTGGCTTTTGCTGTCAGGGACTTGCTGGGAGAAGCTTTGGTGTGAGTTGGGGGCTTTGGTGAACGAGGGAGCAAGCTTTGGGAGTGCTCAGTGGAGTTTCCTGGGCGGTCACCAAAGGAGTGCAGTGGGTTTCACCCACCTGAAGCCTTAAAGACCTTTCTAATTCAAGCAAATGAGACTTGCCATGACCAGCAGTTCTGTCCATCCACCTTGCTGGCTTTTATATCAGGCCCCACCAGTCTTAATTTTAAAAAATGGTGATTTAGAGTGGGTCCTTACCTTGCTCAGTTTCTTCTCATTACCCTGCAGCAGCTTGGTACCCTGGTAATGCAAAGATAAACGTGCATCCTAGGGTTGAGCTTGGCTAAGGGATGCAGTCAGAAATATCTCCAGACAGCCTGTCTGTCCAGCTGCATGCCTGCAGGTTGGATAGACTGCCAACCACTGTGTTTCCAGAGGCAAAGAAAAAAAATCATGGCCTTTCTTGGAAAGGGAATGCAATGAGATGAGGCCTGATTTTCCTCAACTGGGACAAATATGAAGATGATCAAAATAAGTTCCTTTGCTGAGTGGAGTTACCACTAAAAGTCAACATGGTTTGCAAAGATGATGGGTGCAAAAACTGCTTCACTACATTGCTTTGGTGATCTAGGAACTGCATAGCAGAGTTACAGTAGCCCAGGGAAATATTCCCTAAAGCTGCTTGGATGCAGCTCCCTTTCTGGGGAACTCAGTAAAATGGAGATTGCTACTCCTAGACTTCCCACCTCCAGAATTCACTGGGATAGGGCTGGGAATGCAGCACTGTCTCCTGAGGGGGAGTTTCTGGGAGCCTTTCTGACCTTCATCAGCATTTGGAAGGAGGGCTGATGGAGAGAGAGGCTGAATGTGGGCATCCTCCTGGGCTCTGCATCCTGGGACAGCCTGGCTGGTGAGCAGCTTAATTGCTGTAAGTGGCTCATGGCACCCAAAGGCAGCAGGAGGCAGCCATGGCTGTGTTGAGTGTGGTCTGCAGTTGTGTATGACATACAGAGAGACAGAAGGAGCATTTCCATCCCCATCAAGCCTTCATTTGAAACAAGGGGGGCATTTAATATGGGGGAGGGGGTTACAACCTTCTCCTTAATTACTAAGAATGCAGAATAACATTCAATAACTGCTTGACTACTGTCTGAAGTAGAAAAGAAACATGTAGTAATGGTTGGATGCTCCATGGTTCTGTGTGGGCAGCACAGTGTCCAGTGAATGGGGAGAAGATGCTGTGGGTGTGCCAGTGCAGGTCCCCAGCCAGGTTCTTGCAGAGTCCTGTTCCCTGCTGACCATGAGCTATGGCAGCAGGAATGGAAATCAGCTGGTGAATTCTCCATTACACCGTTTAGGGTAAAGGAACATAAAGTGCCAATTTTGCCATGACAAAATACATGGATAATTTTGACATAGGATACACATTGCTTTGTTAATGGTTTTGTTTGGCAGGGTTCCTTTGGGACTTTTTTGGGAGGGGGGGAGTTCCCCAACAGCACCAAGTGTTGCATGTACATCTGCTGTCATGTGCAGACATTGCCTCCTCCTGCATGATGTTCTGGTGGAGTTCCAGCAGAGCATCAGTGGGGCTGCTGGGATGCATACTTTTTGTGTGAACAAAGAGAGTCTCAGCTAAGCCAGGCAGTTTTGTTTCCTTCTCCCTATGCATTTGGTATTTATAAATAGCCCTTGGGCTACCATAAAATCTGGTCTCTTAGCAGTCAAAATCCAGCTGTTCCTTTCCAGAGAGCTGATATGAATTCCCAGGAAAAGCAGACATGGCCATCAATCCCTTGTCTAGATTTTGTTGTTGTCTGGAAAGAAGCTTTGGGATCTGCAGTTGGACTAGATGATCACTCTGGGTCTTCTTCCAACTAAACTACTTTGTTCTATTCAAGTGCAGACGGGGTTGGAGAGCTGGAAGAAGACTGGGCTGTAGGTCCGAGCTGTAGCTGTGTTCCTGATTTCGAGCACGAGTGGTGGGAGACGGTTTCTTTGCTAGATACTTGCTGGCTGACTATCTTATACCCTAAAGCCCAAAAATTCATTATCTCAATATTGAATTCATCAGTAAATTGAGTGTAGTAAATCTGTTACAGTAAAAATGAAGTGAATTAAACTACAGAAGTTTTTATTCCACCCAAAAAATCGTATTTGGCCTTCATTGAATTTCAAAGAGGATATAATTTGTCATTTTATTCAATGAAATGCCACAGGCAAAATAATTTAGGAAAAATGTTGCTTTTTGTAATTTGGGGAGGAAATTTCATTTTAGGTATTTACCATCCAGAAATTGTTTTGTTGCACATCAGCATTAAGACATATCCTTATGGATGTTGATCATGTCTCATTAGTTGTTATTTAACATTACTGCCTATTTGTCAGAATAGTTAATTATCTAGTTCTGATAATTTATATTGGAATCACTAAGGCAGCTTGATTTAAATCCTTTCTTTTTCTAGGTGAAAATACCTTCTCTCTGAATGATAATGAAATATTTTAACGCTGCAACAAGGAGCACAATAGATAGGTATGTTAATACAAGTGCCTGAAAATATAAAATTGAGAATGTAAAATCTGTGCTCACTGGTTTCAGAATATGCCAGGAATGCCTTCCCCGAGTTTTAAATGTTTTGTAACTGTTT